>VANL01000176.1:0-54899 GCA_006352455.1 Brachionus sp. 'Tiscar'
GATCGGAGCCTTCGCTCAAAAGGTACTTAGAAAGGAGATGAGCTCCCCCCTATGCTCCACAAGGAGCGGACAAGGTTAAAAAAAAAAAAAAACATCGGATTTGGGTTGCTAACCTGAAAATTTTGGCTAAAAAACTAACGAAAAAAAATTTTATTCAATTTTTTTTGTATTTTGTAAATACGTTCAAAAGATCTTAACTCTAGTAAGGCCACAGGTTTTTTAAGCTATTTTTTTTTTAATGAATGCAAACTTTTGAAAATTATTCAATCTGAAATTGCATAAACTTGATGATTTTAATGTTTTTGTTTAAAAATTATTACAATTTGACGACGATGATTTTGAATCTAAAAATGGTTCTGAAATTTTAGAATTCATTAGACGATGAATCTGAAGACTGTGATGATGACATTGATGACCAAGTTGAATGTGGAAGTGACCAAGAACACCCTTTAGGACAATCTACCTATGTGTCAGGTTAGAGCCTTCGCTCAAAAAAGTACTAAGAAAGGAGATGAGCGATTCCATATGCTCCACAAGGAGAAAACAAGTTGAAAAAAAAGTGTTTATGGCAGTTGTTTTTCAGTATTTTTGGCAATTTTTGATATGACCATGATCAAAATGGTACTCGAAAGTACCAAAGTTTCTGCTCAGTCTTTTTACCTTCAATGTTCATTTAGGAAAGAAGAGATACTAGCCTGCATTGGTGTTTTGCTCGCTAGAGGAGTTTTCTGTCCCGGTATACCAGTTAAGCATAAGCCAAAAAGAGCATGGCTTTATATACAAGCAGCGAGCGAGTCGTAGGCATCCAGAAGAAATTATCAGTGACCTTGATTATGCAGATGACATCGCATAATCCTGAAGTCAACAATCGAGCCTGCGACAAACCAATTGTCAAAGCTAAGTGAAGAAGCAAGGAATGTAGGTCTTGAAATTAACATGGAGAAGACCGAATGCATGTTGCTCAATCAGAGCTCAAACTCAAACGGCATCAAGCTTAGTAATTACGACATTCGTAAAGTCGAGGACTTCAAATATATTGGGTCGAAAGTAAGATCCCTCGCATGGACAGCCTATTGGAAAATGGAAAAAATCTGGAAGGCAAATCATATATCAATCAGGTTAAAGGCTAATATATTCCAGTCAACCGTAATTTCAGTTTTTTTTGTACGGTTGTGAAACAAGGATAGTAAATAAAGAAATAGAGAGAAAAATGAATAGTTTTGCAACGACGTGTTACAGAATGTGGCTGGGCATCAAACCATTGGACAAAGTTGCAAACGTTGATATCTACAAATTGGTAAATCAAAAATTAGTGGTTGAAAAGCTGAGACGTAGACAATTAGGTTGGGTAGGACACGCACTCCGAACAACTGCCAAAAACCCAGCAAAAATTTTTCTTTTCTATGAACCTAATATCAATTATGGTGTAGTCAAACGTGGTAGAAAAACAACAAAGTTTTATAAGTATATATGTGGATTATTGTTTCCTGAGAACGCAGAGGTAACTAAATCAGAATTGAAGATTCTGGCAATGGATCGCCTACTTTGGAAGAAAAATGTCGCCGAATGCTGTAAATCAGTTTACGATTGAAGAAAAATACCTGTGAAGGAGATGTGGTCAATTGATCATGGAATAATATTTAGCATAAAATAAAACTTTATTGGTAAAAAAAAAAATTAAATTTGACTTATTATAGCAAAAACCCACTTTGAGCTTTTATGGTATAAAAAAATTATAATTGCGAATATTATAAAAAATTATCCTTTACTAAATTGAATACTCGCAATATCAAAAGCTTTGCTTCCTTTATACAAATTTTTTACATGATATACGAAATCTCTTTTGAGCGACCGATTAGAATTATATAAATTTGATATTATATTCATCATTTGATCTGATGTTCAACATCGCAATCATTATTGGTTGTATGATAATTCACTATCATTTTTTAAAAATTAAACTTTTACTTTGCTTTTGAGGCTCAATTTAATCAGATAATTTACTCGGCTTTCTTTTTTATGATGAAAAGTATCAAAATATAAAACTAATAAAAATTTTAAAATTAAAAAAAAGAGACCTTACTTTAAAAATGAAAAAAAAATGATTATTTAGATTTTAAGTAAAACTAAAATTTCTAAAAATGATAGAATATTAAACAAATTAGAATAATTTAAATCCATTTCTTAAAATCCATTAATATTAAACATTCGACCAGAGTTGCTTAAAAGTCCCAAAGCTCAAGTCAAGTCCAAGTCTGGACTTTTTTTTTCTTTTCTTTTATTTCTTTATTAATAAATATTTAACGTATAAATTTTTTTGTTTTAATAAAAATTCCTCTCAATATTTATTTAGATTTAGTTTTTGAGAGTAGTTAAAATAAATATGATAATTAAAAAACTTGAAAAAAAACAGTTTTTCAAGCAGTTTTTTTAAAATATCATTAAAAATTTTTTATTGATTGATTTATATATTTATATTTCTGCGATCCTAAATGGACTTTTTTTTTGGGACTTTTAAAGTTCTCAAAATCCTAATTCCAATTAATTCCTCATTGGCCTAAAAGAAGTCTTGATCAAAAATTTCTATCGAGAAACTAAATATAGTCTTAGAAATTCTCATAATCATTCTGTTTTTTTTTAAAAAAAAAAGCTTATTTTTTTTATTTAATTAAAGTTTAAGTCCCATGGACAAATTGAAATAAGAATTAATAGACAGTCAAATTATTGATTATTATGAAAAAACTTTTGATTATTTTATATTTATTTATTTCAATGAACGCCTTGAAGGCGATGTAAAAAAAGTTAAAAAATAAAATGTATTAAATAAGAAAAAGTTTTAAAAAATTGAATAAAATATTTAGTTTAAAAGTTAATTTCTTTTTTTTTAATATATGATTATAAGAAGACATTACAAATGTATTATTAGAGAAGATGTGTAAAGTTATATGCAAAGATATCATTTCTTAACAAATTGAGTTGTTAATGTTTAGAATAGTCTGATAGAGCCTTAAAAATAAAGAAAACTAGTACGATAACCAGATAAATTTAAAAAGGTATTTTAATATGAAATTAATAAAGTAATACTTAATAAAAAGAACATGATTAATTACGCAATTTTTAATTTTTTTTAAAACAAAATTATTTTTGGAGTTCTTTGAATAGCTTTATCAATAAATAAGCCAACTTAAGAGTCTTTAGTTGCACAGTCCATATCAATTTCAGTTTACTACTAACTTTGTTTAAAATATTTTTTTTCTTCATTAAATTAATTATTTTATCTAATTTTTCTAAATTCTAGTTTTAAAAAACAGTAAGAGCTAAACCAAGCCGGTCAAAAAATATTGGTTCAAACAATTTTTAAATTTTTCATATTTTATTCAATGATTTTTAACAAATTTTTCAATGAATTGTTTAGAAATATTATGAAATTTTACCCAATTTTAAAGAAAATAAAATTATTATATTAAATAAAATATTAAAAATTAATTTAACAGAATTTCTCAGACCATTTTTAATTTCCAATATCTCAAAACAATCAAAAAAAGTCGAGTAAAACATTACTTAAAAAAGCTCTGATTATTTAAAATAAAATCTTATTTATCTAATATTTTTGAGTTAAAACTGTATTTTTCTCATAAAATTGAAAAATATAAGCTAACTAAGCTTTATCAACAAAAAAGAGATTTTTTTATCTAGATTTTTTTTCTTAAATATGCACAAGTCACAGCTATTAAGTTTAAAAAATTTGAAAAAAATTAAAAATTTAAATTTAAAAAGAATAATGTACAAAATTTTAACTTTTTCTGCCATCTTATTTCTTTCTTTATTTAACGAAATAAGATTTGTCCAAGCAGCTTATTGTAATGGAAAAGTAAGTAAAATAATTACTTAATTTTACAAGTGAAAAATTGCTTACTTCTAAATTTTCAGCCAAGTCCAAGTGCTCAACCAAATTTAAACCCAATAATTAATGATAAGCCAACTTTTATTAAAGAGATAAAAAATGCTAAGCTATATAGAATTGGAACTGGTGATGATTCAATAAATGTGGTTCATCTATGGGGCACACCCTATGAAATGGGCTTCGCACATGGAACTATTGTAAAACAGGAATTAACCGGTCTAATTGAAGCTTTCTGGAAATATATGGAAAGCGAAATTGTAACCAAAAAACAAAAAAATTTTATCTCATCAAATTTCTAATAAAACTAAATTAATCAAGATCTCTGGTATTAATGGAACAACCAAAGGATTTTTTAGGCCTGACTTTTTAAAGCGTGTCGCTGATTTAGGGTATTTTTTAAATTTTTTTGTTATCTAATGTTTCTTTAGTAAAAAAATATCTATTAAGACTTGATGTTGCTCTTGATATTGAAAATACCATAACCGAGCGATACACTGGAGCATATTTTCATGATGAAATCAAAGGTATGTCAGATGCAACTGGAATTGAAGAAAAAGTAAATTAATTAAATCTAAATTATTTTTATTTAATTTTTTAATAGAAATTTAGAAGAATTCACCTTATCGGAGAACTAACGTATATTAGAAATTTTATTTATTTTTTTTAATTATAATTTTATTTTAGAAAAGGAAGTTGTTCAATGTTCGGTGCATGGGGTTCTGCGTTGCCAAATTCAAAAGGTTTACTTCAATTAAGAGCATTGGACTGGGTTGTTGATGGTAAGAAGAAAAATGAATAAATAAATTTTTATTTTAAAAAATTATGCTTATCAAAGGTGGTCTGCAGAATTTTCCTGAAATAACCGTTTATCATCCAAATAAAAATGATAAAAATGGACAGTAAATTGAAAAAAAAAAAACATTTTTTTTTTGTACAATTTTTTAATGTTAAAGTGATTTTGCTAATATTGGTTGGTCTGGCTGGATTGGATCAATTCAAGGCTATAGCTCAGCAAAATTGGCCATTTCAGAAATTGGTGTATCTTATCCAGATGAAAGTTTTGGAAAAGAGTCTCGTTTTGGAACACCATTTACAGTTGATTATTTTTTTAAAATTTGAAAAAGAAAATTCTTAAATTAATTTTATGGTTTAAGTACGCTTTAAGAGATATACTCCAATTTGATGAAACTTTTAATGATGCTTTTAATCGGTTAACGAATGGCAAAAGAACTTGTAATTTAATTTTGGGTGTTGGAGATGGTAAAATAAATAAATTCAATAGTGTACAATATTCTGCATCTGTTGCAAATTTTATGAATGATACAACTCTTAGGCCAGAAGGTGATTGGCATCCAAAAATTAAAAATGTAGTCTACCATGGTATGGACTGGCTGTGTCCTAGTTTTAATGAGGTAATGGCAGCTCAAATTTCAAAGCTTTATGGTAATTTGACCCCAGAAAACGCTATCAGAGATGTTACAAGCATTGTTCAAACAGGATCTTTACTTATAACATATTATGATTTTAACAATGATGTTATTTATACGGCTAATGCTCGTGGAGATCACGAACATGGGCCTAGAAATGCTTATGACAGGTTTATATATTATTTAAATCAAAATTTAGACTAATTATTTATTCGATTTTATAGGTCATTTGTTAAAGTTAATATGACAGAGCTATTTGCTGAACAACCTCCTTCAAATTAGATAAATTATTCAATCTTTCATATTTTAAAATTAAGTTTATTTTAAAAATTAATTTAAAGACTTTATTTAGAATTTTTTTTATTTCTGTTTGAAAATTAAATAAATGAAAAAATATAATTAATTGGAATTGGAATTTTTTAGAATGATCAAATATTATATTGCATAAAATTTTTTCAAAATTACTATATTTAATCTGAGACTACATTTAATTTAAATATTCAAATTAATTAAAAAAATTAATAAACATCAATTGATTATTTATTTGGTTTACCTAAAAAAATTAAACTAAAGTTTTTATTTTAGGTAAAAAAGATATAACAAAGCACTATGTTGCAGTATATTTTGAAATATATTTTATTTTAGTAAACTTTAATTTATCAAAAAATGAAAAATTTTTGTTCCTTTTGTTTTTGAAATTCACAATACTCCATTATTGAAATTATCATTTATCATAATTCGATATTGAAGGAATTGTATATTTTTCTTTTCAATTTTTATAAAAAAATTGCATATTAAATAAACTTTATGTTCATGGAATTAAAAATATTTTGAAAAATGGTTTATAAAAATTGATTCAACACTATCAGGCATCATTTTCGATTGTGAGGCATTATGTTTAACACTCAACTTTTTTATAATCTTTATCTAAGGGATCCAGTACGGGAAAAGTTGTATTTTTGAAAATCTTATAAGGCTCTCATGAGATTTTCAAAAATACAACTATATAAGATTTATTCATGATTATAAATTCAGAATGTTTTGGTGGGTAAAAATCATTTTCCATAAAGGCAACTAAGCATTTTCAATCCATTTAGCTAGTTTATTCATTTCGATTAAATATCCTCTCACTCGCCTTTCACTTAGTTTGGTTAGGCCCATCTTCAGCAATCGTATTTCACAGTCAATATTTAATACAACTCTTATTAACAGTATAGCATGACGTTATTGGACTTTTTCTAATGCAATCACATCCATATTTTTATTTGAACAATAATAAATAATTTATAGTATTTTTGAAACATTTCCAAAAATATTTTAAAATTAAATAAATAAATAATTTTTAAATTTTTAAAAAATTTTATTGAAAATTTCAAAACTGTAAAGGGTCTTTTTTTCTAAACATTGAAAGTCCAATTCCAATCAAAATAATCATATGACTGATATTTAAAGTCAAACTACTATTAAAAGTAGAAGGATAAATGTTCCAACTAAATTCTATCAAACCCATTAGTAAAATTCTATAGGAATAAAATAAAAAATTTTTGAATAAAAATTTGAGAAAATAATTACTTGAATGATGTTTGATATTCGGTGTTCCATAACAAGAATGCCAGACTGTGGTAATACCAGACATAGAATTGATAATGGAGTGAACGGCTGAAACATATTCCAATAAAATTCGAAACAAACATAATGAAAATAATTGCTTCAGAGAAAAAATATGAAAAAAAAACGGCTTAATTATATAAAATTATTTAAATACCTTCATTACTTAGCTTTAGTCGTTTTTTTTGAAACAATATTGACTTAATACCACCCATGTTTCTAGTTAAGATAAAATTAAAGATGAATCAAATAATTATTTTTTAGTTACTTTAAAATTCGGTTCATAAAGATTAAAAGTATAGCTAGATGTAAAATTAAAAGGCTTATTTGGAATGGTTTGTATAGAAACATTTCTTCTGGTATACATCTCCAATTAACTGTCCATTTGTAAAAAAATTGTCGACCAAGTTCAAATGATCTATGTATATAAGCTTTTGGATAAGTTAACAAAAAAGGCGCTCCAATAATCAACTATTTAATAATTTTAAAAAAATCAATTAGTATAAACTTCAGTAAATAACTTTATATTATTTAATTTGGTATTGTGAATTTGAAGAAAAAAAATTCTTCATTTTTTGATAAATCAAAATTTATTTAAATTAAATATATTTAAAAAATTACTGCAACTTAGTGCAACATACTTTGTTGCATCTTTTTGATCTAAAATAAAAACCTAATTCTATTTTTTTTGTTACCACTATCAATAATCAATTTAAATCTTATTATTGTTTTATATTTTGTCTTATATCTACATCAGAAAAATTATTTTAAGTTAAAAAGATGCAATAAAGTTTGTTGCACTTAGTTGCAGTTATTTTTTAAATATATTTTATTTAAATAAATATTGTTTTATCAATTATTGTTTTCACAATATCATTTAATTTAATTTAATCATAATTTTTTAGTTTAAAAAATTTATATTTCAGATCAGAATATTAAACCAAATTTTAACACTAGAAAGCTTGGCTGTTTTTTTTTAAATTCTAAAAAAATGTAAAATATTTATAGATTAACGAAATTTTTTAGTCCAGACTAAAATTTTTTAATTCCGGCAAATATATTAAGCCAAAATTTTTAATTTTCGGCCAATTTGGCCCTCACGGTTTTCTAGTATTAAGAATTAAAATCTTTACAAACTAATTTTTAAACTTTTTTAATTTTAATTTTGGAAAGACATTAAAAAAATTTTATTTGTTTTTATTTGAGACAATTAAAGTTTAAAATGAGAATGCAATGTTTCTTTGATTGTTAGCAGTTCAAGAAATTTTATAGTTTAAAAAAAGTTTATCTTTTAACTTAAGTAAAAAGGATCAATATTGTTTAGTGAACAAACTCTGAATATTTGATTAAGAGTGATCAGAGCTTGATCACAAATGAGCTTGACTAAATAAAAATTCCAATTTTTAAAATCTTTAATTCATTATTTTTATTCTTGCTCAACTTTTCTTTTAAACTAATTTTTTTCAAATAATTTAATCATACTTGCGCAATAGTCAAGTATTTTCAAATAAATTAAAGACTAATTTTTAAAGAAAACATTTTTTTTGAAAAAATTCTTTTGACTTGACTCTGAAATTAATTAAAGTTTTTTAAGCCTGTTTATTGATCTTTAAAAAAATTAATTAGCTCTTAATAAATCTATGAATGAATACAAATGAAAGTAAAATAATTTTTTTAAGAAATAATTATTTATAAAGATTCAAACTTACTTGCACTAGACCACAAAGGAAAATATATTTAAAAGTTTGAACAAAGCCATGTGATAAGCACAAAATAACAAATAATCCTGGTGCAAATAATAAAACATTCATTTTTATAGAGACACCCAAGCTGAATAATATGCAACCACTAGTCCACATTTTATTGAAAAAAAAAACAATTGATGCATATAAGAAAAGCATTGCGATAGGATCATTAAAAAGCCTAAGAACAAAAATAGAATGTATCCTGTGTGAAGTGAGCGACATGAAAACCAAGGCAATAGGTGGTACCTTTAATAAGAAAATTTGAATTAAAAAAATGAGATGTTTTCAATTTACTTTTTTGGTTGAATTATAAATAGTAAAAATGATTGAAATAAACAAAATATAAAAAGCTACATAAATATACTGAGCAAGTCTAATGTTAGTTCCTTGATTGGTGATCCAATATAAAGCTGTATAAAAATAGACAAACCCAGCCGGGTAACTAGAAATAAAAGATAAAATTAGCTCATTTTGGAATAATTATTTTACACTAAGGGTCCAGTGTCGCCTTTTAAATCATAGTAGTTGTAAGTACCATTTATAAAACCTTCCACTTCTTGCATATACGCTCTCCAATCGATTTCTGTATCTTAAGAAATTTCAATTCAGTTTTATTATTTTATTTAGCATGACATATTTACATGGAACTTTTAAAACAATCACAACATTAAGAATAATCTCTACAGGTATTAAGATGCATGTGACAAAAAAGATATAGTCAGGGTTGAATAATATTTCAACAAAGAATTCATAGAGCTTTACTGGATTGGTGATAGATTGAATTGTCTTTGACTTTAATAGTTCCCACTTGGATTTCGTGTGTTTTCTTACTCTATTTTTTGTCAATGCAGGCATTTTTTTTATTCATTAGAATTTTAAAAAATAAAAAATTTAATTTAATTCAAAATAAAAAGACATGCATGTACTTAAATAAAAAAAAACTTAATTTTTATTTTAAAAATTTGACTTTAGTCTACGAATTAAATAATTTAGTTTTTTAATTTCCTTTTATTTTTTTGTCAAAATTTATTAAAAAAAATTTTCTTTTAAATTTCTTTAAGAAGTGTTACTTATTATTGTCAAAATAATGTGAGAGCTTGTCACACAAGCAGAGGGTCTAAGGTTCGATTCTCGTTAAGAAAATAAATTTTACAGTAATCTCTGTGTCAAATTGGAGCCGTTGCTCTAAAAGGTACTGTAAAAAGAGATAAGCTCCTCCCCATTACCCTCTAGGATAGAAAAGGGAAGATTTTTTTTGATTTTTATGACATTTAATTTTGCCTATGATATTTTAATGCATTAAAAAAACAAAAATGCTGATTATAGGAAAAAGTTTATTTATTGATAAGTAAATATGTGAGAATTGTTTCAAAATACAAAAATAATTATAATCAGTATTTTAATTTTTTTATTTTTTGATCCAGCAAGTCTACCGCGTTTTTTTATGGCTACTGTCTCTCTTGGTTGGTATTGTATTGATCTCGTTAATCACTAGAGTTTCATCAAGCACTAGTTGTATCATTTATGGTTGACGAAATAAAAGAACGATGTAACTCAAGGTTAAATTTAATTTTATCTAACAAAAATGGGATCAAACAAAGTCACTAGAAAACCTTTATAAATCATTAATTGGATCAATCAAAGACTATTCCTCTCCTTGTTAGAATTCATTATCAGAAACTAATAGAAAAAAATACAGGTTATTCAAAACTCTGCCGTTAGGTATATTATTAAACTAAAATTTGATACACCTTTCAACATTTTACATCATGAGGCTTTAAATAAACTTAAATTGCCGTCTTGAATAGTGTTGGGTAGCGTAAGTGGCGGCCACTAAACCGCCAAAAAAATGATGTTGGCCGCTTTGGTGGCCGGGCGAGAAAACAAACATTTAAAAAATTTTCAATATGAAAATTTGTTACAGAAAAGAATTGAGTATAAGAAAAATAATTTATTTTTAAAGGAAAAAAAATTTTCCCTCGCGGCCATCAAAACTGCCATCATCTTTTGACGGTTTAGTATAATACTAGTCTTGAATCAACTTTTTGAATTGAATAAGAGATATGGCTTAAATAACTCTGTTACATTAGTTGTCAAACTGGTTGAAGAATATAAAGCAGGTTTTGAGTCAAGATACCTCGAAAACCTGACTCCACTGTGTAATTGCTAGCTAACTATATAATAATTTAATATCTAGGAGGAATATATCTATAATAAATAAGGAATACATCCTTTAATAGTTTTTGTTCTGCAAAGTAATTTTTATTCCTTGAACAATCAAATATTTAAAAACATGTATCCTGTAATTCTCTATTTCAATATACCTAATTTTAAATTTCTTCTATTTTAATCTATTTATTTTTATTTCTTTTATACTTTTACTTATTTTTTTTACTCAAAAGAAATTTAGTTTTATTTTATTTTTTTATCCCAATCGTTTAATATGGGAATTTCGATATAACAAATAAGGAAATTTCCCTCCAAGTTGTTCGTTATACCGAGGATTGACTTTATTGCTTTGTTGGTTAAAAACGAGTTTATTAAATCAATAATTAACTAATGTTCCATATTAATTAATTTGATGCGAATTAATTAAAAAAAGAATATGTTTTATTAAACTACCGTAAACTTTCGATTATAATTACGCAATTATAGCAGAGCGAATGAATAGTTTTACATGTAATTGTTTCTAGAAAACGGATATTTTTTTTAATGATATAATTACATGCAATTCTAACTTAAATTATTTAAAATAATTAAAAAAAAAGCACTCTCATAGCATTTGATCCTCTTTATTAGAAGAGGTGGAAGAGGGGATAATAGCAAAAATATTGCTCACAACGAAACTTCTAAAACTAAAGGTGGAACTCAAAGAGGAAGAAAATGAGGCAGGGTTTAATCATAAATTTATTAAAATTTTAATTTCGAATTTTTTTAGTTAATAAAAATTAAATTTTTTAAAATAAATGATTCGCTTTTTTATTTTTTTTTATTTTTTCTATATTACATGTAATTATAGAGTTTTTTAGCTATTATTGCGCAATTATAGCTGGACTTTCTAAAACAGCTTACATGTAACTGTATTTCAAAAAAAAGTGCCAAAAACACGTTATTATTACATGTAATTATAGCTGAAATCCATGTAATATTACATGTAATTATAATCGAAAGTTTATGGTAATTTTGAAAGGCTTTATTAGAAAAATTGGTCCAAAATTTTTTGTCCTAAAATTTTCCAATTAAGAACGATTTTGATTCTGAAGAAACCATTGTTTTAAATGGAACCACAAGAACTAAAATTATTCTTTATTTAAGCAAAAATTGAGTATTAAATTATCTTTTTTTAAAAATTTTTTCTTTCAAATTTTTATTAGAAATGGATGAGGAATAAAGCAAAAAATTAATTTTTTGACATAAATTTAACATATGAAAACAAATACTAAGTTAAAAAAAAATACTAGATTAAAATTATCTCTTAAATGCAATTATTGAAAAGAGACAAATTCCTCCAGCAATTAAAGCATGATTCCTTAAGCAAGAATTGTAAATTTTATCAAGAAAATTACTTAAATTTACCAATTAAATTTTGTAAAATAAATACCATGCTTCCAGAAACTGTAATCGCTAATTTCATAATTTTTGCTCTTTATTGGAGATGACTTATATTTTTCACTTTAAAAAAAAAAATTTAGAAACAAAATATTTAAAAAATTTAAAATTCTACTAGCAAATATTGTCCATAGCAACAGTAGCAATATTTTTTGAGTAAATTTTCAATTCACATTGGCCATAGGTTGTAAATTCTGAATTTAACTAAAAATAAAAATGGACAATGAGTAAAAATTATGGAAAAAAAAGCCTTACTTCATGCGCTAAAATTTCTGATTTACTTTTTATAAAAAGTATTTTTAAATTGAATCTAGACGAGTCTTTGCCATTCAAATTCTAATTCAAAAAATTTTTTTTTAATTTTTTTTCTAAATTTAAATGACAATATTACAATATAATCTAGGGATGCTCTTATCATCGGCAATTTATTCACGAATGGCTTCATTATTTGAAAATAGTCATTCATGTTATTTTGACGTAAATTGTATAAATTTTTTGAGTCATATGTGACAAGAGCATGAGCCAATTTTAGAAAAGCTATTTAATAATTTAAGAATTTAAATTTTAATATTATTTTTTAAGAACCTGAACCACACATGTAAGCATCGTAGCCAGCTTCATGAGTTTTAATCCTCATTGAATAACCCGCCGAAACTTTAGATGGCTTTAAGGATGGCATGAAAAGGGCACACTTCTTCGGCATCTCTCTATTCAGACTTTGATACAAATTTTCCAAAATTGTTGAGTCATAGAGATCTCTCATTTGTTTGTTCAACTAGAAAAATAAACTATTTAAATAAACATCATGAAAAATTAGACTCTTTTAAATAACTCGTTTAGCTTCAATGCTAATAAATTTTGTGTCATATACCAAGGGAAACATTTTGTTTATTTCTTGTTTAAATTTTTTAAGACTATCTTAATTTTATTTAATTAGAAAATTATTTAGATAAAAAAATTTTATGATTAAATTTTACTGGGTAAAGGTTCATGAAATTTCTCATACATATACATCAAATCCATAATTCCATTATGAACTACCAAAGGTTTTTTGTACTGAATGAGCAGGCGAAAAATTTTCGTAAATCCTAGAAAGGAATCAGTCATCCTAATCGATAAGAAAAATTCAAAAAAATAAACCAAGTCAAACAAAATCAATAAATCTACTTGGACATGTCACTGAATTGGGTGGCCTCGTAATCTGTGCGTTTGTCTTGTGTTATTTTCTCAATTAATATTTTATTGCCACTGTTGTGGGTCCAAATAGACGGAAATCTTTTTCTCAATTCATTGTGCAAAATGGTGTCAGACAAATCCTTGAATCTATCAATGATGAAAATATCCTCATCCGAAGCTTGAAGCAGCCAGTCGGTGATCAATGAACAGACCTTTTGAATTTTTTTCTCATCAACATCTCTAATTTGATTGCTAGCCTCAATAATAATCTACAGCAACAGCATAAAAATTACCTTTCGATACCAGCAAAAAAAATTTGATTCTTAAGTTTTTTTTCAAGCATATTTTCTTGATCATTGTTCAAGTATGGTATACCATTATAATACAATTTGTTAAAATCAAAGTCATTCTTACATAAGAATTCAATACATGATGTCTGATGAGAATAGTTTTGATCTATGATAGCAGATAGTCTTGAGAACAGATAAAAATTATAAGTGTCCGTAATAAACCTAGGAAAAATAAGTTCAGAAACTTTCGCCATAAAGTGCAATAACTTACGATCTTTGCTCACTGCAATATCTAAATGTAGAAATGCCGAATTGGACCAAGTTAAATAGTTGAATTGGTTTTTTTAACTTTTGGTATCGATCTTCGGCTGAGTCATTTAAACTTAAATAAATTTGAGAATAGTCTTTAATAAATTCTTTTACAAATTACCTTGGTCTAAATCCATCAAGGTGTAATCCAGAAAATTCAGTATCAATTGCTTATATGTTAATAAACTGCAATTTTTATATTATTAGATAGAAAAAAGTTTACCAATATAATTTGCTTTTTGTAAATTGTAATTAATTTCGTGAAATCTAATTTCAAAATTTTCAAAAGTAATATCTCCCATTCTAATTCTATGTTCAATAAATTATTTAAATAGACTTTAGATAAATTTCTTGGAAATTTAGTAAAATTAAAATAATTTTGTTCTAAATTATTCTAAAAATTTATTAAAACGAAATACTAAAATGTAAATTTTACCAAAAATCAAATAGAATTTTCTGTTTAAAGTTAACTTTTAGGTTAACATTTCTAAAAGATAAAAATCTAAAAAGGTATTTATTATTTAATATTTAAGGATGAGATTTTAAAATTCTCAATATCGATTATTTGCTATGAAATTATAGAAATGTTTTTTTCAATATTATAAAACCCACTAACCTAACAAGACTTTTATGGCTTTATTTTCTTTTTAAACATTAAGCAAAATCTTATAATCCAACAAAAAAGCCAAAAGAGTTTGTCAAAGTCGAGGTAAGAGCTGACTTTAGATTTTTAAATCAGACTAATTAATAGAAAAATTGAAAAATTTTAAAGAAAGATAAATATATATTTTATTAAAGCTAAGACTCGTCTGATATAATCATTTATTGTTAATTTAACATTAACTATCTTAATTAGTGTTAAACGTGAACAGACCTTACAGACTCATTTGGTAAACGGTTTTTGAGATCAAACAATGGCTCCACTTTCAATCATGAGTGCGAAGAAAAAAATGCCTGATTAATCCAAAGAAAGTATTTGAAATCATCAGAGATAATAAAACAGAAAAAAGTACACTTTTTCTAAAATTAGGAACCGTCCAAGCCATAATCGGTTCTGCTCGCATATTTTGACGATTACTTTTCTATTCTATTTCTAATGGGTCCCCACGAATTAACTGAGAATTGAAAAGAGTGGAAATTTCTGGAAGAAATTTAGAATATCAAGAGAGTCAAATTTGCCTATTTTGAGATATTTATTTATAAGTAAATAAATTTGGGAATAATTTAAATGGGCTCATTCTATTACTGAAACGGGCTCATAATTATTTTGGACTCAATAGTTAATTAATTATGGGATATATATTAACTACTTTGGACTCATTTTTTAATTATTTTTGGCCTCTAAAATTACTAAATAAGAGTTACGAAATTTTTTAAACGATAACAATTTTTATTTTAATATTTATTTAATTTAAATGAAATAAAAAAAATAAAATTTCAATAATAATTTTATTAAGCAAGTAAAGAATTATTTGAGTACAATAAAAAAATTATATTTTGAATAAAGTAAAATAATAAAGTAATTTATAAACAAAGTAAAAATAATTTTTTGAGTAAAATTGAGAAGATAATGAAGTAACTATATAGCAGTTTTCTTAGGTCTACCTCTCTGTCTTTTAACTTCTTGTGTAGTTGAATGATTTGAAGACTGTGCAGTTGATTTAATCAAGTTGTTTGCTTTGCTTCTTGTTTGTCTTGTTCTTCCAATATTTCATCAACATTCTCGGTCATTCTATTTCTTTTGTTAACACTTTCAACAGGAGAAGCTTATCTTTTTTGAGAAGTTGTTATTGATAGAATTGTAGTTAACCTATCATCTGGTTGCATTTCTAAAGCCTTTCTCGTTTTTAATAAGTTCATTTAAGTAATAATTGAGACCGAAAATGAGTTGAGGACATGAATAGTAATCATTATTATAGAATAAGTAAATAGTTATTCATTTTTATTAAATTATGAGACCAACTTAGTAATTATTATTGATGTGTAATGAGCTTATTTCAGTAACTGGATGAGCCCGAATAAATACGACCCAATAAATTTTAAATAAAAATAAATTTTATTTTATTTTTGAAAAAAATAATTCAAATATTTTAAAAAGTAAATAATTGTCTTGAGTTTCATCAGTCTTGAATGACCAATTCATTACGGTTTGATTAAATCAAATGCCATTTTAAATATAATAAAAGTCATTTTAAATAAAAATTAATTAAAAACAAATTATTAAGGTTTTTTTTATTAAATATCTAAGTTCAAAAGTGTAAATATCTAAATGGTGCTAATTAAGAGGAGATTTTTTTTTAGATTTATCTAAATTAATAAAGAATGGGCTTTTGAAAATCGGTATTGCTCGGGAAAATATTGTGGTATAAGCAATTTGATAATTAATACAGTTATTACTGGTTATTAGCTGTGTGATAATTCACTAGCTAGTTTATTACTAATTATACTATTAACATAAAATTTAAAAAAAAAATTTACTTTTAAAAAAATGAATATTTAAATTTAAAGATAAACTAAAATATCTTAAAAATAATAGAATATTTAAAAAAAAATAAGAACAATTTAAATCCATTTCTTGCCATTAACTTAGAGTAAAAAAAATTAATTTAAAATAAATGAAAAACTGATTTAATTTTTATTTTTTTTTCAATGAAACATTATAAAAACACTATCTGCTCATTGCTAATCGATGAAAACACGATAATATTTAGTTTTTTTCATTGACGCAACATCAAATTTTAATTGACTGGTCGTTTATTGATTTTTCATTTGGTCAATTTTTGCATTTTTTTACAATTATTTGATTACTAATGCCATTTTACCTTCTTTAAACAATTAAAACCCTCATTGAATAATTAAAAATGGATTTAAATCTAAACACCGAAAATTATTCATAATAAAATTAATTTTTGAAATTAAAGTGACATATTCTGAAAAATTTAATTTAAATAAATTAAACTAATTTATTAAAAAAATCATATTAAATTAAAAAAAAAAGTTCATGTGTCTAATTATGATCATGTGTTTTTCCCGTTCAATGGCCTAAAAAATATTCTAGTTAAAATTTTAAAATAGAAAAAAATATTGAACATCAAAAATATTAATCAAAATTGATCATTTCAAACATATGAAAATATCTAAAAAAAAAAAAATTTCAATCACGTATCAAAATCGTGAGTCAAATCAAACACTGCAAAAACATTTTCAAATAGTATACACAACAAAAAACAAAATAGCTTAATCAATAAAAACTAAATGCAAATGCCTAAATGCTAATTTAGACGATGGCCGCAATTTAGCTATGTACATAGCCATCAATTTTAGAATACATTTATTCAAACATTATTTTACTCGGTCTAATTTCTTCTCGATTCGACTCGTTTAAAATTTCAAGTGAATTAACTAAACAAATTAAATTTTGCAACTAAATTTAACTTTTATTTTACAATACACAGGAAAAAAAACATCGCCATTCAGTGTTTCTCTAAAACTAAGCTGCGCTTTTTTGCTTAGCAAAATTAAGCAATAAACTAGCAAAAAAATTAACTGGCTCTGCTAGTTTTATTTAGAGTAGTTGTTTACTTTTTTTTCATTTGGCAATGTAACTCTCTTGAATGAGCTTACAGCAAGATTTTATCCAAATTTTACTTAATCATGTTATTAGCAGTAATTTTTTTCCCTTCTACGTTTATTAGAAAGCAGAAAATTGAAACAAAGATAATTTTATTTAAAAATTTAAGCATTCATCCAATTTGGTTCATTAATAAATCTCTCTTTTTAATAATCAAGATTAAAAAGACCATGACTATTTTTAGTCATCAAGAGTTCTAGTTTTTAGAGCATAATTGAATGTTTTAAATTTAGATTATAATCTAGAAGAATGACCCAGGAAATTTTTTTAATGTGAACCCGCTTTTTCAAATATCAATTAATAATTTATTTGTTTTTCTTATTTATTTTTTTTTAAAGAGAATTAATTAGTGATTATAATTGGAGACCAAAATCGAGCTACTATAACCAGTTTAATGTCGAAATCACGAACAAAACGAATGTTTGTTAATAAAAATTATTCATTAAATTTCACACCCTTGTACTCAAGGTAGCAAATTTTTTTTTTTAAATATATCGAAAAGTCATATTTTTTATTTTTCTAACTTATCTTTTTAATTTATTTTTTTTTTATTCTTTTTAAATAGACTTACTTAACACACCTTACATTTCGAATGTAAATTTTAATTTTTCAGAGCACATTTTTTTTAAATAAAATAAATATCTTGCATAATTTTAGATAATTCAATCCTGGTACTATTATAGAATATTGTCTTGAACTAATGCTTTCAGCTTTTCATTTATGAGTAAATTTATTCTGGACAAAGTAAGCTTGACTCAAGACTTTAAAACAAATATGGGAAATAAAGTTATTCAAAATGTGGTCACACAAATAGAAAAATGTGAACGCGATGAGAATAACGAGAGAGTTCGTCAGGAAGAAGAGTCGAATAGCGATCAAGAGAACACAAACAGCCAAAGTGATTCGGTTTCCGATAACATGAAACTGTCAAGTTCATCATCGGTCTCAACTTCTTCGGCCGGTCCAAAATCAGTGCTTACTCCATCTAACAAAAAAGACGATTCTGGCTATCTGCATACCGCCTCATCAGATTCACTTTCCAGCCAAGTAACTCCTGCTAGCAGCTCAAGAACAAGAAAAATCCTAAACGATGAAGCAACAGTTATTTCCATTTTGTCATCTAGCAGCGCTTCGACCTCAGCATCCAGTTCACCGTCCAAATCGCCGGAAAAATGTGCCAAAAAATCAGAAAACAACTTCGAATCAGTCCAGAACAAAAGTTCCAAGTATGCACCTTTTTCCATTTCATCAATCTCTATTAATCGATCAAACGAGGCCTCTAATACTACGCCTCAGAACCGCAAGAAATCTGCTCTTGACGATGACGTTTCTCCACTTTCGGCGCCCTCAACCGGCTTTGGCACGTCAATTATATTCAACAACAATAACACAAGATTCATGTCTGAATTTCAAATACCAGCCAGATTAGAATACATTTTGGACATGCCAATGGCTAGCTTTGAGCTTGCTAGCTTGCACGCATGGAATCCAGATGATCGCTCATTGAACATATTTGTCAAAGAAACTGATCCTTTTACTTTGCACCGTCATCCAGTAGCTCAGTCTACTGATTGTATCCGAACCAAAATAGGTTATACTAAAGGAATTCATTTGTGGGAATTGAATTGGAATTCGCGTCAACGCGGCACTCACGCCATTATAGGAGTGGCCACAGACAAGTCACCACTGCACTGTGTAGGCTATCAGTCGCTGATCGGAAGCAATCCGGAGTCGTGGGGATGGGACCTTGGCCGCAACAGAGCTTGTCACAACACCAAAGCTACGAATCATCCCCCGCCAATTTATCCAAAAATGCTCAAACAGGACGAAGTGTTCGTAGTGCCAGACAAGTTCATGATGTGCTTGGACATGGACGAAGGTACCCTGTCATTTTTAGCCGATGGTCAGTATTTGGGCGTAGCTTTCAGGGGTCTAAAGGGAAGGAAATTGCATCCGATTGTATCGGCTGTTTGGGGTCATTGTGAAATTACTATGAGATATGTAAATGGAATGGATCCAAATCCACTGCCTTTGACCGATTTGTGCCGAAGAACTATTCGCCAGTCTGTCGGCAAGTCAAGGCTAAATGAAATAAAGAAGCTTAATTTGCCAAATTCAATCAAAAATTTTCTACTATTTAAGAGTTAATCTATTTTATTTGTTGTTTTAGAAGTGCCATTTTAGAACTAAATTATTATTCAGGGATACAAATTTGATTCAATTTGATTGTAAATAGACAAATTAATTGAAACAAAAAGATAAGTTGTTTCTTAAGCATATCGAGAGAAAAAATTTATTTTGTATTTATTTATTGTTAAAAATGCGTCTAGTTGCTGAGGTAACTCTAAAATCACAAAAGAAATAGCAAAAAAAATCAATGGATTATGGATTTTTTTTGATTAGAAAAAGCTTTTTTAAATAGATTTTTTTCATTCAAAATTATTAACAAAAAATTAAAAAAACAATTCTAATTTGTAACAATTTTTTTTTAATTATTTTTTTTTCAAGCGTTTAAATTTTTTTTTATATGACAATTTATTGGTGATAATTATTCATTTTAATATATATTTGTATTCTGATGATAACATTTAATTTTTAATTGTAATTTAAATGAAATTTAAAAATAAAACATACAAATGTAAAGAAAGATCCAAATTTATTTTATACCTTTTTTTTAAGTAATATTGAAATTAAGCAAATTTTAGAAAAATATTTTTTTTGAAATCTAATTGAATCTCTAGTGAAAAAACCGCTTTTACATTTTTTGAAAATAAAATTTAATAATGGTCAATTTTTATTAGTAAAAATCAGGGTCTGGTACACAAAAAAAAAATTGTGCAAGTGTTTGGTGCTGGTGTAGCTGACATCTAAGGAAAAACACTTACACTAAACACCTGAAAATTGTCGTTTTCAAAACCATATGTCTTAAATTTTAGTAATCTTTACATGAGGAATTACTTTTTAGAATAAAGAATAAAATAATTGATAATACTGTTATAGGGCTGATTTACTTAATTAAATCAGTTGTTAAGCATTACTCTACTTGTTTGATAAATATGTTATAATATATTGACTGGTATTACTAGGCAATTCTAATTAATAGCAACTAGGCAAATATGAAATAAACTTGTAAGAAATGGAGATGGTATTTAAGGGAATGGATTCTTTTGGAAAAGGGGTGATTCTAGTTTTATGAAATAAAGCAACTCCAACAATACATTCTTTTCCTGATACAATGAATGTGAGAAAGCAAACCACCCTACAACAATACTGAATTTCTTACTGTAAATTTATGAAAAAAATATCTGTAGAAAAATAAATTTAAGTGAAAAAAATATTCTTAAAAAACTTTATTAATAACAATAAAATATACATGTCTTTTTTTCGATTTTAAAAATAAAAAAATGATTAAATTAAAAAAAATAAGGTTTTTAATTCGAATTCATTATAATAGTATTATTGAATTTGTTAAAAATGAATGCTTCACATTCAATTAAAGTAAATTGCCTTCTATCAACATGATAATTTACGACACATTTTGGTCGTTTGACAGTTTTTTGTTCGTATTCCAAACAAGTTAAATTGTTTAATTCGTTCAAATTTTGTGGAATAGAATCCGATTTCATCCATTTCAATTGTTCATTGCCATTTCGAGTCAAATGTCCAACATCTTTGTCGCGAAATTCCAAATAAACTCGCTTCACAAGTGGTTTGTCGTCTGTTTTATTTTTAGTGAATACAATGTGTCGAAGACTTGCGACCGCACCATTAACTAAACCATCTTCAGTGCGCAAATTTGTTGTTACCATGTATTTGCAGTTCAGTTTAAAACGTAACAGAGTTGGCATGCCACAAGTTTTATTCGTGTCCATTTCATTTCGTAGACTGGCGACAAGATTCTTGGCTTTGTTTGTATGTTTATCTTTGCCCATTGGCAAGTCAATGGCTCGATTTTCAACTAAATCACCAGGCATTGCATTCAACTTGTATTCATTGTAAGCTTCAACGCCTTTATTCGAATGTATAACACAAATAGCTTCTTGTGGTATGTCTTCAATGTTTACAATGCGTGAGTTAAACATTCGCACTTGTTCTTCACTCAAACCAATATCACCTTTGTTACCCAACGCATTTAACGCTTCAGCAAAAACAGCATCAACACGTTGTCGCATTATTTCTTTCAATTGAATAAATTCAAACATTTGTCATAAATTTTTAGAAAATTACTCTTTTTTTAGAAAATTATACACCAGAATGTTGAAAATTTATGTTGTCTTTCAGAGTTTATTTAATTTAAAAAAAATTTTAATTATATGATTGAACACTTTGGCCTGAAAGAACTACAACTTTTAAAGGGTTATTAAATTTTTTTTAACCCTCCCAAAAGAAAATTAAATTTAGAGTTTCAAAGGACGAAGTTTAGGAATTTCAAGTCAAAAATTAGATACTCCAAAAGCACTTAAATTTTTATTTCCGGAACTTTTGTTGTTTATAATCCTTATAGCTAACATATTGAGACCCTTGTGCCTTCCTTTCATAAGTTCATTTTTAATTTTATTTAATAAATGAAGCCGAAATAGCTTAGTTGGGAGAGCGTTAGACTGAAGATCTAAAGGTCCTAAAGATATTAATTTTTTTTCAAATATAAATAAAAGAAAATAAAAAATTTGCCCAACGGGAGGATCGAACTCACGACCTTCGCGTTATTAGCACGACGCTCTAACCAACTGAGCTAGTCGGGCTTATTTTTCACGTATTAAATAAAACCACAAATCTTATGGTGCAAGATGATTTTTGTCTGCATGTTTTTGGTTAAATCAATATTTTTTAATAATAAAAAAAAAATTTAAATTAAATATAATTTTTTTATTAAAAATTGAATAAATAATTAAAATTTAAAATGATAAACAATCAAGCAGTTCATAAAGATCAAGATCCATTTTTTCGATTTCCACTTTTATTTTCTCAAGAGCTTCCGATGCTTTTTGGATCGCTTTTTCATCAAAAAATAAAAATTTATTACCATTTGGATCGAAATCATATGTGCCTGAAATAGCTAAGTAATAATCTGCTTTACAACCTAACGATTCAGCTAAAATGTCTACATGTTCAAAAGAAAGCTTTTTGTAATATTTAAGATCAATATCGACACCATAGATCAAATTCAAGCCATGATCTCTACGTATTTCACCAGCATATTCTCTTATCCCTTTAACATTTTTCAAAACAATTCTTGTGGGTTCTGGTGCAGCAAAACCATAAACCAATACAGCATAACACATGATTTCAAATTTCGAATTAAAACAAATAATTTTAAAATAAAATAACTTTATTTAAATAAAATTGAATAACAATAAAAATCTTTAAAGAAATAAATAATTTTCTGCAGTTAAATGTGAACATTCCTTAATGAATAAAACACGTTTGATTTGACTTTGAAGTCCATAAATGAAACATTCATTCAATCCTTTTTTTAAATTTAAAACTTAACAGAATTTATTAGCTTAAACAAATCAAAATTAATTTTGTTTTAATTTTCGAGATTAAAATGTTATTAATGGTATTTCTATTGATTTAAAAATTAGTGATTGAAAAAGTTTTATGAAAGCACTGGTGGTTCAGTGGTAGAATGCTCGCCTGCCACGCGGGCGGCCCGGGTTCGATTCCCGGCCAGTGCATTTTTATACCAAGTTAAAAAAAGAGTTGTTCAAAAGTCATAAAGTAAAAGTCAAGTCGTTTGATTTTTTTTAAAAAAAAAATAACTTGACTTGAACATTTTTAAAAATCAAGCTACTGACTTGACTTTTAAATGAGTTTAGAATGAATTTTGATGTAAATAGAAGAGCCGAAATAGCTCAGTTGGGAGAGCGTTAGACTGAAGATCTAAAGGTCCTTGGTTCGATCCCGAGTTTCGGCACTCTTTTTTTCTTAAAGTAAAGTTACAATTAATATATTTTATTTTTAATTAGTTTATAATTTTTAAAAATTACGGCTTAATAAAAGAAAGAGCAAATGAATTTTATCTGATAATCCGATTCCAACAAAAAAAAAATTTTACTTTACACTAAAAAAAAGTTAGTAGTTTTTAGTTTTTGACCGGATTTTTGCAATGCATCATTTATTTCTTCATCCCTGGAATAGCATATGATTCTGTGCTTGCCAATATAAAATTAATTTTATTTTTTTATTTAATTAAAGTTTAAGTCCCATGGACAAATTGAAATAGTAATTAAAAAAAAAAAATGGACAGTTAAATATAAAATTAATGTAAATTAGTATTATAAAATCGCTTAAGGAGAAACAATTATTTAGTGATAAAATTTAAATCTTGACTAAATTTAAAGCTTTAAGGACAAGGATATTTAATATGTTGAGTCAAGAAATAAAAAGATTTTCCTATGGTTTCTTAAGCCTGACATGCAGGCGGGCTTTATTCAAGTAGTTTTTTTTAAAAAAAGCGCTTATTTTTCTCCCTATCATCTTCCCAAAAAGCTCCCCTAGACAGCATGTCAAGATTCTATCCTAAATTTCAACAGTTAAAATTTAACAATTAAATTTTGTAGTCCAAAATAAAACGGTCCAAAATTTAAACAACTTTGTTCCAAATTAAGACAAAATTAAAAATCCTTTTTTTATACACTTCAACTTTTAACTATTTAAATTTCAACAGTCCTATTATCTAACGTTTAAAATTTAAACAAATACAAATAACTTAAAGTTTGCTATTTCAAAAGCTTATTATTATTTTTTGAATTAGCATAAATGACTGCATTTGGCGTAACTTTTGAAGAATTTTGTTCTTCGTTGGAATAGTTCTGAATCAGTTTGTTTGAGGCGGATTTGAGTCCTGATAACAATTTTTCGTTTTTTGACAGTGGAAACAAAAAAACAAGTATTTAATTCAATAATGTCTATTCCTCAAATTTTCGTAACACTATGTTGGTTTGTGTCTATGGTTTAATGAAAAAAAAAAATATTTATAAGCTAATTAAGTTTTTTCAGGCGTTAGAGTCAAACGTATCAGTGGATTACGAAAGTCAGTAAATAAACAAATACAATATTCCTATTTGATCAAAAATATTAGAGACGACAACATTTCTATAATAAAATTTTTTCCATAATTTAGTTTAATTAATTGATTAATTGATTTTATTATTTGTAATATTACTAACTTGATTTATATTTCAATGATTACTTGAGATTATATTTTAAATATATTGATGATTTTTAAGAGAAACTTCCATTGCTTCTTTTTCATTTTTCACAATTTTAAAATTTAGTTCTAAAAAATTCAATTTTTTCCTCTTGATTTTCAATTTCAGCCGTATCAATTGAATTGAAAAATTGCAATATATTTCCTCCATCGTTTATTTCTTTTTTATTTCCCATTCTGATTTCGTCAAATTCAAAAGCCAAATTATAAGATAAATTACCTAAAAACTTTTCATTTTTTAATCTTTTAATCGAATCTTTTAATTCTGACAGAAATTGAGTTTTACCAGAGCCATTTTGACCAGTAACGATAACATGCTTAATATCTTCAAAATTAATTCTATCAATTCCTTTAAATATGCCATCTATTTCCAACGGCTCTTCAAATAGATTCTCTAATATCATTTAGAAAATATTCAATTCTTAAACTATTGATGTATCTAAAATAAAAAAAAATATTATAAATTTAGATACGACAATTTGCTATCATTTTAGTAATGCACCGAAGTGTATAAAATCAAAGATTGAATAGGCTCAATGACATTAAAATCTTAAGCCCAATAGTAAAAATAATTTAAAACATAGAATTAATGATATTGATTGATAGATTATTGAAAAATTTTTAAGCGTTTTTTAAAAATTACAAAAAAAAGAAAAGATTCAAAAATTGATTATTGGTAAAATTTTATGTAAGCACTGGTGGTTCAGTGGTAGAATGCTCGCCTGCCACGCGGGCGGCCCGGGTTCGATTCCCGGCCAGTGCATTTTTTTTCTAAAAATAAAAAATTTTTAAAAAATTTCTTACAATAAATTATTACAATTATTACAATGTTTCTTGATTATTAAAAAAAACAATTATTTTTTTCTTTAATTAAAAAAAAATCGTATGATGAAAAAAATTTGCCCAACGGGAGGATCGAACTCACGACCTTCGCGTTATTAGCACGACGCTCTAACCAGCTGAGCTAGTCGGGCTTACTGTTTTTTCATTTAAGTTTTCAATTTTATTTAATAATTATTAATTAGTTATCTTATAATTTGAACATAATAGATAAAAAGATTCACTGATCTATATCTATCAACTGATGAAATAAAATATCAGTAAAAATATAAAATTCAACAAAAAACGGCACGAATTTAAATGCTAGGTAAAAAAAAATTATTTATCTCTTAAAATATTAATTTGACTAAAACTCCATTCAATAATAGAGATAATAATTAGAAAAAAGATGGCATTTTTTTAAACATTTATAAAGCTATTCCGATAGTAATCTCCCTAAATCTTCAAATATTATTATTTATTTATTTAAGTCTAAGTTCCATGGACAAATTGAAGTATACATTTATTAAAAAAAAGCGTTCGATAAAGTTATTAGAACTTCACTGTGGAACGAATTGGTTAAAAAAATATCAGTTCCGAAATAATTCTAGGTTTTATAAATTATTACAATGATTCATATATGATAGTAAATAATTGAGACGTATTCGTAAAATCTTTTAAGACACAAGTTGGAGTCAAACAAGGGGGTAAAGCGTCACCTAAGCTCTTCTCTATATATACAGAAGAACTTCTTAAGAGGATCTCGGACGTTTGTAACGGAATTAAACTTGTCAACACACAGATCGACATAATCGCGTACGCAGATGATATTCTCATTATTAGCTCAACAAAGAAAGGATTACAAGAATTATTAGACATTACCACAAATTTCGGAAACGAGTATGATATTAGATTTTATCCAGATAAGACACTCTATTTGATCTTCAATCGTAAACTGAAAAGATGTGCCACAGAACGAAGGGAAGATACATGGCAAGAAGATCTTAAACTCAACGGAGAGTTAATAAAATTCTCTAACAGCATGCAATATCTAGGATTCATAATAGATGATGTAAACAATGATAACGGACATGTGGAAAGCAGAAAAAGAGTAACTCAAATAGCATTCATTAAACTAAAGAGCAACGAAATCCTTACAAACTCAACCAACTCATACCTAAGAGGACAACTATACAAAACATTTCTAATGCCAATTCTTTTTTACGGATTCGAGACTATAAGCTTAACCAAAACAAGGCTTAATCAAATAACAAGATTCGAGAACAATCTCTTAAAAACTATCTATGGTATCTCAACTAGATGTAGGAGTACAAGCCTAAGATTAATTAACAATCTAAACGATACGATCACAAGACTCAAACTTACGCAAATCAACTTCTTCTCACGATTGTTAGAAAACAAACTCACTTTTGACATTATTAAGAACTTATTACTGCTAAATAGTAACAATGACTACGTCAGCTCACAACTTGATATATTAGATGAAATAGACTATGTAAAAGACATAGATCTATTTGGAAAATGAAAGTACTACAATTTTTTTAGAGTAATGGGACTCAAAGCTAGAAAAAAGAACAATGACGAAGTAGAAGAGCTAAAATACATATTCAAGGAACAAAATGGAGACAGCAAAAAGATATGCGAACTTCTTAAATTTAATTTAGACAAGCAATTGTGACATTTTTTTTTTTTTAAATTCATTTCTAGATTAATTTCAAAATATGGAAATAACTTATATTTTTTACAGCATTTATTATTTTTTATTTTGTTATTTTACTAATTTTATATTTTTAGGACAAACTTTGTTTTTTTTTTCATTTATAGACAAAATTTTTTTTTTCTGTATCAGTATACAACATCGCCTTTTTTGTAGGGATGTTGAGCTAGTGGTCGGAAAACGGCCTCTGCCTTAGAATAAATAAAATAAAATAAATATTAAAAAAAAATGGAAAAATGGATCATGCCATAGTCAACATTTAATGAAAAATCTAGACATCTAGTTGGTCTAGCAATGCGATTAAAATATATAAAAGTTCCTGCTGCTGCAAAAGATGTTCCAATCGGAGAAAAAAGAATTAGAAAAATTTTATATTTTTTTAAAATTTTCTTAGTAATTGCTTTATTTTACCTGACGAATTTTTATTAACCTAGCATTTTGAGCTGTTTAAATAGCGTAATTAATTTAAGCCACAAAAAAGATGGAATGATTTAAGGGGAAAAATTGTGTTTACCTCTAAATAGAGAAAATTTTTACTTCCTTTTTTCAACTAATTTCATTTTAAAAAATTTACAAATTAAAAAAAAACCAATAAATTGAGATTTATTTTACATTTTAATTAGTATTGCTAGGATATTTTTTAAGAAATTGAAAATTGGTATTGAATTCGTAAAGCATTTGACTGTTAACGAAAATAAAATTATTTTGAAACATTTTAATTAGTTAATCAAAATTATTATTAAAAAAATTCTGATAAAATATTTCATGATAGTCGTACGCTGCTGATAGACAATGCTTAGAAAAATTCATTTCCTTTATTATAAAATCAATTATTTTTTTATAATTTGAAACCTTGAAAAAAAAATGAATAAAATTTTAAAAAAATAGTTTTTCATTTTTTATTTACCACAAATGCAAACAAACAGTGTTGATAAGAAAACTCGTCCAAATTATGATAAAAATTCACATGATCATCTTGTTTAATCAGACCTTTGTAAAACGCTTTATTCTCAACAACAATTTCTGCATCAAATATATAATCGAATCTAAATGCTAAATAGAACAAAGATTCGAAAATATTTTTGTCTATGGGGGGCATATAATTAGTCTCATAGCTGAACACCAATTTTAAACCTTTCAGCTCGCTCTGAAATCTCAAATTTTTAAACTCTCTGTCTTTAAGTCCTTTGACTTAAAGACCCTATAAAAAAAATTAAAAAATAATCTTTTTCAAACATACATATGAATCCAAAAAACTTTCTCTATCTAAACTTATATTAATTAATAGAAAAAAAAAACATTTTTAATCAACTATTTATTTCAAATTACTTTAATGACGTTTGAACATTTTTGCCAATTTCTTTAGGTGCAATTACAAACTTTGGCAAAAGAGATCTGTGTTCAGACATTAAAAGAAAACCGTAAATAGAAAGATCACTAGAGATGACTAGTTTGCATAGCTCTTGAATGGCGTTTATCAATTTCTCTCGACTGGCGTTTACATAATTGTGAACAGCCGATTGGGCTTCACAGTTGAATAAAATCAACTCACATTTAAGATCAATGGCCTGTTCTAAATCACCATAGTACTGGATGATATCTATTTTTTCCATTTAATTCTTTTTTATTGAATATTAAATTTTATTTAAAATAAATAAAATTTATTTTAAAAATCTCAAGCTATGTTAAGAAAAACTTCTTTAAAATAGTTTTGAAGTGACTGGGAATTGAACCCCGGTCTCCCGCGTGACAGGCGTGGATACTCACCACTATACTATCACGGATTGAACAACAAAACGAACTTGTTTCTTTAAAGTATTAATTTAGTTTAAAGTTTTTTATTATTCAAAACATTCTAAATATATTTTGATTTTTTATTTTTTTTTAAATTTAATTTTGGGTAGTAATTTTTTTTACACTCTCGAATATTTACATACAAATAACTTAATTTAAATATACACGAAGTTATAATTGGTTTACTTTTTTGTGTTTGAATTACAAAATGTATCCAATGTTGAAGTAACATTGAAAAAGTGCGATGCTTTAAATATTACATTCTTTTATATGATTAACTTTTATACTACAATGACTCACAAACTTGTTGAACAGAAGATTTTTAATTAATATTTTATCATGATCTTATTTAAGACTTAATAAATATTCATTTAATGGGAATTAAATAATAAAATTAAAAAAATATAAGTAATTTTTATTATGATTTTTAAGGATAATGCTTACCCAAACATTGTTTAATTAAAAACAAGGGGGCATCCGGGATTGAACCGGAGACCTCTCGATCTGCAGTCGAATGCTCTACCACTGAGCTATACCCCCTTACAAATATCTATTGGCTATTTTTATATTCTTATAAACAAAACAATATTCATTTATATCGTAAAATTTTATAAATAAAAATAACGAGGAAAACAATTTTTTTATTAAATGGACAAGGAACTAGATTTAAACTAAACTCATAGTTACTAGGCTATTTTTGTAACTAATAATTTGGTTACAACATGGAGACAATTTATAAAATGGAATGATATTCGAAGGATGTATATGAGAGAGAATGTTTTTTTTGATTTGGGAAATTTTTGATTTATATTATTTTTAGCTCAAGGTTTGAGTTTAATAAAGTTTCTAAAACTAGTCTATTCTTTCCAATGCCAAAGTCTAAGTCCAGTCCTAAGTTAACCGCTAACAGGTCCTTGATTCAATCCCGAGTTTCGGCTTTTTTTATTATTATTTTAATAAAGTTGAAAAATTAAATTTTTTTATTTTTATCTATCATAGCTTGTTTTAAAATTTAATCATATATAATCATGATTTCAAGGGTTCTTTCAAATGACTTTCTGGTATTGTGAATTTCGAAAACAAAAATAACATAAATTCTTCCTTTTTTGATAAATCGAAATTCAATAAAATAAAGCAAATCAATAATCAATTTAAATCCTATTGATGTTTTATTTTTTGTCTTTTATTTACACCCAAAAATTGTTTTAGGTAATATCTTGTTGTAACATCTTGAACACTTTACACTTAATCTTACACTTTGAGATCAACGTTTTTCAACCATCTCGAAGTATAAGGTTTCTAACAGAGGTCTAATTTTGGAAAATTTCTTAATTCCCAGTGCTCTTTTATTTAATAAATTTTTTCACATTTAATAATTAATAATTAACCTCAACTTTTTTCCACATTTCTTCAATAAAATTCCAGATAAAATTACTGTCACCTATCGGGAGAACTAAGTATTGAACATTTTGAGTTTTTGGTATCTCAAATCCATTGAGCATAAAATTATTTGTACTCAAAGATTTGCCTTTAAAGAGATCTATCTTAATATCTTTAGTCGGATTAAAATCTTTTTTCCAGCTTTGAACAAATTTTGAACATATGTTTAGAAAAACTTTTATTTATTCATCAACGACAAATGCAATCGAGATTTTTTTTCCAAAAAAAATTTAATATTAATTTATTAATGGTAATGCAATTAAATATTTCATCAATTCAAAAGATTTTTTGAAATTCTCAAGTGTTCTCTAACTTTTTCTTTTGAATGACCTGAAAAATAAGTTCTTAATAGTTCTTAATAGTCAGCACCATTTTTGTAGCCTATTATTGATTTCCAAAATCTTTTGATTAATTTTCTATAAATCTTCTTTTCTTCCAAATATGTCATAGATTCTTTAAAAAGAATTTTCATTTTCTCAAACATTTGATCATTTTTTGTTCTAATGAACTGCTTTTGAGTGCACCATAATCCTTCAATGGGATTTAGTTCGCAATGAAACTTCGGCACAAAAATCACCTTGACACCATAATTTTGGCATAACTGCTGAAGTCTTTTTATTGGCTGAAATGCTCGGTGTTCTGATCAAAGATTTCTCATTTCATCTAACTTGGTTTTTCTATTGTACTCACTTCTTAATTATGTTGCTATGTTTCTTAGAAAATTTTATTAATTTTTTTCAAATTTTCAATTGTCATATTTTTTTTAAAAGTAAGATAAATAAACATTTTGATAAAAAACTTCAAAAAAATTTTTTTTTTAAAATGCCTGATTTTTTTTAAGAATAGTAAAAGAGAAAATAAAAAAAGTAAAACCTACAATTTGTTCAGAATTTTATCTTGTTTCAGAATTTGTATATCTCATTTGGGGTAAGGGGGTGTCCCATATACTAGATACAAAAAAACAAAAAAATGGGTAAAATTTCGGTTTTTTTTTAAAAAATCTCGAGAAAAATTTTTTTTTTGGAAGAATAAAAAATTATTTTCTAGTAGAGAATTTTTTGCTCTACAAGATGGTATGTGATTTTTATATCTTTTGTATATGTTTTCATAAGATATTCTCATCGGACCGAACTAAACGTTTGACAATTAAAAAAATTTTTTTCAACCCCCTCCACCAAAAAAAAATTGGCATTCCGGGGTTTTTACATATGCAGATTACGAATTTTAGGTCGAAAATCGAATCATAAGATAGCGTGGTCGTTTTGCATTTCCTGAACCTAATGCAGAAATATCTAAAAAAAAGAGTAAAAACTGGAATTAATTAGAGAGGTAAAAAAGTTAGAGATAAAGAATCAAAAATCAATGTAAAATACAGATTCAGATTAAATTGGTTTGACTGTTTCGAAAAAGTGATGCGCGTTCTCATATTATTCTATTGGATAGAATAGAATCAACTATTAGAGCAGAAAGATTTTTGAAAACAGAAAATAAATGATCTAGTAATCTGCTTCAGCACAAGGAAATCTATGAACTGTCAACCACTTTGTTGAAAAACTTATATATTATTTTATTACTGAACTTCACAAATAGCTAATAGTTTGAAAAGAAACAGCATATGGCAAATCCAAAATAACCAAGTCAACCAAATTGCATTCGAATTCTTAATTTTATATTTTTTCATAAAAAAACCCTGTGTTCACTTTTTAAAATTAAACAAGTTGATTTTTTAACTTAAAACAGAATACTAATAGTAATATTAATACTGAATGGTCTTAACTAAAAGTTATTCAGCTATCGAAAAACATTCAATAGTAATCATATTTTGCTTTTTAATATATTGTCATTAAATTTTAATCTTTTTTGAATTTAGATCTGATAAATTTTAAAAATTGTTGGATATTTTTAAATTAATTATAATTTTTTATACTGGTTTACAAAAATAAAAAAATTACAAATAAAAAAAATCATTTTTTAACTGAATTTGTAAAGTAAATGAAAAAAAATAAGAAAAAAAAACACAGATTTTAAATTTGTCTTTATTTTTTTTTTAAATAAAAAAATGAATAAATTAATTTAAAATTTAGAGCTTTTAAAATTGAAATTTTATCTTTGATTTTTACAGTTTTTGTTATTTCTAATGAATTGGGAAATTGAAAAAAATAATTATCAAAATGAAGAGGAGTATATATCGATCGATCAAAAGAGCTCTGGTCATGAATCCGATTTTGATGTATACGCCTCAATAGGCCTGAGCATTCAAAGGTAAAAAAATAAGAAATTTCTTTTTATTTAACTTTCTTTTAGTCAAGAAAAAATTTGCGAGTTTCATGAGCTATTGGGCAATGAAAGTCCGGAACAAACAAAGCTTTTTGAAGAGATTCTTTGTTCAGTTTTGCAGGATATTCAAAATTTCAAAAACGAAGCCGATCGATTGGAAACTGTCTACAGAAAGTATCGTTGTAGCTAATAATTTTTTTTTAGATTTTTAAAATTTTTGTTAAAAGTGAAAAGGATCAGAATCAGATAACTGTTAAAAGCATGATTGATGAAGCTGAGAGACAACTAAACGCAATGATGGAAAAGATCAAATTTGAAGTAAATGGTTACAAGTCTATTTTCATTATTTTTTAAATTAACTTTTCAAAAGGAAAAAAATAGATATTTGAAAATAATTGAAAATTTAAAACAAGAATATTGCCAAGAGATAGCCAGTTTACAAGAGAGTCTAATTAAAACTCATGAAGTATTTAATTAAAATAAAAAAATATGACATAAACTTTTTTTTTGTTAAGACTGAAAAAAAATTGAGACAATGTAAAATAGTCGAAAATACTCAATTAAAACAACTTAAGATAGAAATAGAAAATTTAAATTTAGAGAATAGAGATCTGAAAACTCAACTAAGAGAATCTCAGTCAGAAATTTCAGTTCTTCGAAGCGAAATAGCTGAATTAACAAGTATGTGCAACGAGAAAAATTGTGAAAAGTAATTACATTAAATTTTTATATTTTAAATGAAATTTAAATTTATATTTAAGCTATGTCTCAAATGATGCAATTGTAGAATTGTGTAAACTAAAACAAGAAATAGCAGCTTTACAGTATGAAATTTGTATTTATTTTAGACAAGTTTTAATCAAATTTTAGCAATGCAAACCAGAAGCTCAACGACTCGAATGACGTTCTTAAATCTTTAATTCAAAAACAGAAAGAAATTGACAATGAAGTAATTTATTGATGTTAATTCTAAATTTTTGATATATTTAAAAAATAAAGAGAAGAAATTTTTCCCCTCGATTGCAAAGAGAAAAGTAACAACTATAAGTATAAAGGTAGAATAAAACATAAAATAAAATTTAATGAAAAAAAAATATTTTAGCAATTCTTTGATTTTTTTTCTTTTAAAATTTTTCAATACTCAATTAAGCAAAAAAAGTGAGCTTTTATAGTTAAAATTTCTAATTTTTCAAAAATAAGATTTCATATGTTTTCTTTTTTTTTTTGTTCATACAGAAAATCTACGTATCGCTTTTTTACATTCATTGATCATTTATGTTTCGTTCTGCCTGTCTTCAATTAAAATTGAGAAAATAAAATTTTTTACTACAAAATTTAGATTTGCATATCAAAATGAATGTTTAAATGTAAAACACAATAGCACTCTAAGCTCATTTTATGATGAAGAAATAGGTAAATGATAAAAAATTTATAATACTATAAATTTAAATGTTGCATAGATAGCGGATATGTTGCTTTAAATAATGAACTATCAGATTTTCACAATGACACTTTTTTTCCAAATAGTCTGAGTAGTAATTTTAATTTCGAATGCCAAAGTACTCCCGTTAGTGAAAATGCTGAACAGCAAATATTTGTTGAAAATTTAAAGTTGAATGAAAATAAAACTTCAACTTTGAGAAAATTGAGTCATAAAAAAGGTAAATATTGGGAAATTTATTTTAGAAATATTGAAAAAATTATTCGTTTTGAATACAGTAAACAAAAACGAAATCATTCAAAGCAATCAAATACAATTGAATAATGTAAGATATTTATTTTTCATTTAAGTTTAAAAATAATTTGAACATTTAAATTTTAGAGTTTATCTAATTCAAATCCAGAAAGAGTTTTCAAAATTGTTTTTGCTGGCGATTCGGTATGATTTTTTTAATTATGCTTTTTTTACTCTATAAGTACTACATGTCCGATTATATTTTTATTTATTTATCTCCTTAAAAATAACATCTATTGAAAATCAAAGTTTTCATTTTTCCTATATAGATTATTCTTTTCATCCTTTTTAGCAACCCTAACCCGAACTTCAAACTTTAAGGCAACATTAATTTATTATAAAATTTGATAATTTAATGGCATTGTGAAATTAAGTACAAAAAACAGAAGCAAAATGTCAAAAATGCCAAAGCTCAAGTTCTGTAAATTGTAGCACATAGTACATCTTTTTTACCATTAATATATTGATTCTGCAAAACTCTGCAACACATATGCAAAATACAGAATTTTAGTAAAATAAAAAATTATTGTGAATCTAAGATTATTACTTTAAATTTAAGTGGTGGTACAGAGAAGGTACCAGTTGCTACAATTTATTGAACATTTTTTAGTCTGTCCATCTATGGTGCTTTTTATATTTTGTTTTTTTACTAAAATTCACAAAATTCTGAATTTTTCAGATGTATTTTAGAGTTTTACAGAATCATTATATTGGTGGTACAAATGATGTACCAAGTGCTACAATTTACAGAACATGTTTTGCCACTTCAAAGTTGAGATTCGGCATTTTGATATTTTGTTTTGATTTTTTGTACCAATTTTCACAATACCTCATATAATAATAATAATAATAAGCTGCAACAATGACCATGTCACCACGACCACTGCAAGTTTGCTTAGGCACACTTTGGCGGCTGCTGAATTACTCTTTCGGCGAAATTCATATTTTATATTCATATCGCTAATAAGTGTCCTTTTTGAAAGGTTTTAAACATTGGTCTCATACTGCAGAGGCATTCGAAAGCTATTTTCTTCCTCAGCAGGATTTGAAGAAAAAAATTGATAGATAAAGCAAATAAATTTACTCAAAACATTTTATTTTTCAGTCGTAAAATTTGTCTTTCTATTTATTTTTATTTCAATTTCAAATACTTTTATAATTATAATCAATTGATTAACACAATTTATTTTGGTACAACACTCAAAGCATCCAATCGATCAGATGCTCTCTGTTTTTTTACTCTGTCAAACAAATCAAAAATCCATTTGACAAATTTTCCTTTAAGACCATAAGCTAAATAAGCATAAACATTTAATTTTCAACTACAGTTTTTTTGTCAATTAAATGCTTTTGAAAAATTCATAAAAACAATTACTGATCTGCGATTCATTTTCATGGATACTTTTTTTTGAAACAAAATCTTTTCATTTCAAATCAAATTAGTTAATGTTTCATCATTTTTTCCATTAAATTACGCTGAGTAAAAGTCAGACATGAGGATTTGGTTTTTCAAAATAATCTGAATCAGTGATAGCAAACAGATTGGTATTTGAGGAACAAATTTTTTTTTAGGTGTTCAACTACAATTTTACAAATTTGTAGACTAACTAAAGCTGTCTTTGTGTCAAGTACTTTGTTTTTCAAGACTAACTTCAATTTTAAAAAAATATTAAAAATTAAAATAAATTTTTTTTAATGAAAGAAACACTTTATTTAAAAATTAATTTATTTAAGGGGGTTGGCAAAACAAGCTTTATAACTAGATATTGCAAAGGTGAATTTAACCCATCAACAAGCGCTACTATAGGTAAATGTCGACGATTAAATTAATTTTTTTATGAGCTTTTATTTGAAAAAAGGAATCGATCACTACATGAAAGTTCTTGATATTGATGGAAAGCGAATAGCACTACAATTATGGGACACGTAAGTCTATTTAAAATAGAAAAAACAAAATTAAAATGTATTTATTTTAAATTTAGTTGTGGACAAGAGCGATTTCGCTCAATAGCTAAATCGTATTTCCGACGAGCAGATGGCGTCGTGCTTATGTACGACTGCACTTGTGAAAAATCGTTTTTAAACGTGCGTGAATGGGTCGAAATCATTAATGATACGAGCGACAAGCGTATTCCGATTGTAATTATCGGAAACAAAATTGACTTAAGAGAAGTAGAAATAGGAAAAAATAGTCGATTGGTTCACAAAGAGCAGGGCTTTAAATTAGCAAAACAGTTTAATAGCTTATTTATAGAGACGAGTGCTAAAGATGGAAGTAACATTGATGAGTCTTTGATTGAAATTTGCAGGTTTATTTGACTGGAATAAAATTTTTCAATTTGATTCTATTTAAATTATTTTTAAAGAACAATGAGCACAAATCAAGATATAGAACTTGAATCGGACAGAATACGACTTGGTATGAGCTCTTCAGTGAAAAAAAAAACTTGCTGTTAAATTTTGTTGCTTTTATAAATATAAAAAAAATTCAATTATCTCAAAAAGAAATCGCTATTTACCTTAATTTAATTTATTTTGCCTAGTTTTTTTTTTTTTTTTTGATTAATGAAATAATTTTTATGTTTTTCTTTTTACAAATTTTAATATTTTGCCTATAATAAAAGAAATTATCTATAAATTTTTTTTCACAGACACTTTGTTTCAAGAGTGTCGCTTTATTCGAAATTATTTCTGCTTTTTTAGATTTAAATTCAAAATTGAAAACAAAAGAGAAGCGAAATTCCGTTTAAAATAAATTGAAATTTCAATAATTAAGCTATTTATGTTTAGTTTTGTTTTTAACAGTGACAATTTTTCTCTATAAATTCCTATGGAAATTTCAAATGATTCGAACAAAATTTTATACCAATTTTTTTTAATTAATAATAGCAATTTTTTTTATTTAGTCTATGAAGTCAAGTATGACTTGGCTTTATAAAGGTAACTATGGGTTAGCATAGACTCAAAGCTACGGTAAAGATTTTCGTTGAAATAAATTAAACTAATCTGTCAGTCACTCAAAAATTTTGACTCAACTATCATTTAAACTAATTTCAAATAAATCAGTTCATACTTTGCTCAATATTTGAAAAAATCCATTTCATCTAAATTTTTTTTGTTTTTATTTAGTCAAAGACTCTTCGTTTTATAGATCTTTTAGTTTGATTTTGGCAAAATTTTAGTCAATATTTTTTCTAAAAATTAGTTTAAGTGTATCATTGATTAGACTATGGCCAATATTAGTTTACGTACAAGTATTGATTTTTTAAAGTAGAAAATTTTCAAAAGTTAAAACTTGCTGGATTGTTGCTGATAAATAATTGCTTGGAAGTGTTTCTCTTTTTCTGTGGCACAACGTAAACATTATCACCATAGAGATGTTGAAATTATTGATTTTTTGCGTTATTTGATTGGATTTAGTTCCTAGTAAAAATTTTCTATTTTGAAAAAAAAGTGTATTTATTTTATGATTTTTTTTTAATTTTTTGGCATTAATTTCTACACAAGGATATTTAAATAATCGAGTTAAATTGAAAAAAAGTCTCACTTTTGCCTAAATTAGCTCAGATTCAAATAATATTTGTTATTTAAATTCAAATATCTCTCCTAATAGGAGTTTATTTTTCATATTTTATAAAAACCCAAAGGAAGTCAAGCATTTACGTTGAGGTTCTTCAAATATCCTCTTTGTCTCAAATTAAGTGATTAATTTACAAGCAAATATATGTAAATCTTGTAAAACAAGGACCTTAAAGTGCAAATTTAAATATTTCTAATAATTTTTTTTATGAAAATTTAATATCGATTTTTAAATAAAAATTATTGAAGTAAAAAATGCTTAATTACTTTTTTTTTGTTTTAAATAGATTTAAAATCACGTTTAAATTAAAATGATTGTGTAAATCGATTTTAAATTTTTTGCATTTAAAATTTTAACGATGAACTCAATTGGGAATATGAGAAATAAAAAAGCCAATCTACCGATAGGAACAAGTAACAATCATTTTTATTTTTCATAATTTATAAGCAGGGTTTTGTTTTGTTATGATTTTATTTTATTTAAAAATATAGGTCTTCCCAAATAAACTGTAATTTAAGTTTTTTTTTATTAATTGTGAAAATGAAGACATCAGTTGTTCAATTGTCTTATTCAAATATTAGCAAGAAAAATCATTCTTAGTATTAGAAATCGAAAGCCAGAAAGTTAATGCTTAAGTCCTAATTGGATATGTTTTAGATAATTATTTCTTTCTCAGAAATAAGATCCATATTTTATCGGTAATACCAATGATGGAAGATTATACAGCGGATTCCTGTAGTAATTTTTTTTTATTCACAATTTATCCTTTCTGTCATCAAATATTCATTATTTAAACGTTAACATTTATCTATATTTTGCTCAAATTATTTTACTTAACTTTTTTAAATTTAATCTAAAGGGGCTTTAGCTTGGTAAAATTAATAAAATAAATAAGAATTAACAATCAAAGTTTTTTAAGAAAATGCTTTATAACTTTATCGTTGCAATTGTCTTTTGTTCACAACTAGAAGCACCAAACACTTATTGTGTCTTTTTTAACGAAAACTTTATTTTTTTGAATTTAGTTAATTTAGTCAAACATGCAAGGACAATGCAAATTCAAATATTAACACTAGAAAGTCCGACTGATTAATAACAAAATTTTCAAATTAAAATTTCAAGAAAAATAAATAAAATTTATTTAAAAAATTAAAAATAATTTAATTTATTAAAAAAAATTATTTTAAAATTTATTTGAGTAATTTTTTAAAGCTTTATTTCTGTGAGATAATATTCAAGTTTAAATTTTTTAAAAAAGCGTTTAAAAAACCCCTCGGGCTTTCCAGTGTTAAAAAGCTTATTTCTTTTAGTACTTTTTGTACTTTATAGTAATTTTATTTTATTTATGTCCATCTCATTTTTGTAATTTGTAGTTAATTCAGTCTTTATTTAAAAAATTCAACGGGGTTCATGACGTAGCATTAGTTTGGAGATTCGGGTTTGTTTTAGATTAGTCATAAGCAATTTGTTAATGTCAAAAATCTGTGATTATGTTAATTTGGTTTTGATAGATTTTGTTAAGCAAATTAAGACAATTGCTAGGTCAATAGGAACATTTGTGAAATTAAATTTAAAAAATGGTGGGTTCAAGCATTTCATATTTGACTGACTTAGCGAGCCAATTTGTGTCATTATTAGTCCCGCAATTTTTTTTAGTCAGGTTTTAATACATGCACGATTTTAATTAAGAGACAAGTCAATAAAGAATTTTTTAAATTCAACATGGTTTCTAGTTAGATTCAATTGAACCGTAGAAGCATTCAGTCTCGCTAAGTCAACCTCACTCTTTGGGGAATTAATTCAACAAATTAATTTCAAAATTCGTCTCAATTTTCATAAATTAATCAAAATTAATTTAAATTTTTTTTTATTATATTTTTAAATGGCGTACACTTAGCAATTACTGATATTCTTTGAGTTTACCTTAATTTATTTTTGCGAATTTAATTTAAAAAAAAATCGATTTTTTTCATAGAGAATCGATGATGGAGCAGCAGGCTCATGTCTATGATCAATTTCAAAATATACCCCAGTATCAAACGGCGCCTCTAGTTGCACCCGAACTCTCGTTCTCCAACCAGCCTGGCGTCAATTTTGACCCCAAGCTAAATGGACAAGGCGACCCCGGTCACGGTCAAAAACGTCATGCGGATCACAACCAGGGACAGTATGCACAGAAAAGACAGCGCACTGATACATACCCAAACCATCAGCATAACAAAACCGGCTTTCAGAACAGAGTGGGCAAAGTTGATCTTAGAATTCTTCTTCCAAGCAAAGTAATAGAAATTTTCTAGGTTTTTGAATTTAATTTATTTTTTATTTTGTTGCTAAGGATGCCGGTGCCATAATTGGAAGAGGCGGTACAAATATAAAGAGACTTCGTGCTGATGTATGTATATTTTTTAAATTTGACCTCAGGTCCTACTCTACTGCTAAAAAAAAAAGAGTTTATCCCAAAAATAGCAGCAGAATAAATTTGTTATAAAAAAGATTAATTTGTTTTTTTTTTCTGGACTGTTTACTGAAGTTAAAATGTCATAAAATAATCTGACTAAAAAAAAAATTTTAATTTTTCTCCACTATTAAAATGTTACGAAATATCTGTGCAAATTTTTTTTTAGAAAAAAAAAAGCTTAATTTTGTGTTTACTTAGGTTGGTCAATTAAAAAGTAAACAATTAATAATCTATGGCCCACAATTCCACCCAAATATTAATACTAAGATAAATGTTTGATTTTATCTCCTATCGTTCGCTTCAAATCCTAATTACATTCAAGTTTACTTAGACTTTAATTTATTTCAAATAAAAAGCCTTGCCGTTATATGTCATCTTGTTTTAAAAACCTTGCTGCTATTTTAAACTCTTTTTTACTTTTAATTTAAATTCTCACTATTTATAAAATATCTTTTTCTCTTTTTTTTCACACCAACACATACACAACACCAATTGACCAAAAAAATTGTCTCAATATTGTCTTGTCTTTGACCTAAAATAACCACTAAAAACTCTACTACTAAACTGACCATTCCAATACTCGACTCAATTTGATTGATTCCACCACTAAATTCCAATCGAAATCATTTAATTTTTAATACATCTCGATTGATAATTATTATTTAATTTATCTAATCTAATAGCACAAGACCATAATACAAGTACCCGATTGCGACGGTCCCGAACGGTAATTTAATACTTTTACTTTTGGTTACTGGCCTTGTCCATCATTTTTTTTAAATTCATTTTATTTTCCTTGACATCATGATAATTTTGCCTTAACTAGGCTGCTATTGATTGGTGGCGACACAGAAGCCTGTCTCACAACCATTTTGGACGTGATTCCGTTGATTGAAGAGAATGCCAAGAATGCACCTGATCATCCTTTTGAATTCAGATTGTTGCTGCACCAAAGTCAAGCTGGATGCGTAATTGGACGAGGTGGCGAAAAAATCAAAGAGCTTCGCACCGTAAGTTTTTCTCTTTTTTTTAAATAAATTAAAAACTCGACTCATCTAAAAGCCATTTTAAGAAAAATATTTTCTCAGCTCTTAAAGCTCGATGCCGTTTTGATACCGTTTTCTAATGCTTGGATCTTTCGAATAGGTCATTGAATCTTCATCAATTTCTTATGAAAGCTGGCTAGAATTTAAGCCTTCAAAATAAGAAAAATATATAAGAGAATTATATGAGCTATTCGGAAGATATTAGTATTAGAAAAATGCTTCAAAAAACATCGAACCTTCTAGTGTTATTTTAAACCCATATGCCAACTGAATTTCGGAAACAAAAAGAACAAAATTCTTACATTTTTCATAGATTAAAATTTACTAAAATAAAATATATTTAAAAACATACTTCAACTATCTTTTTAACCTAAAATAAAATTTTACTTTAATTTTTTTAGGTAAGCAAAATCGATAATTGATTTAAAACTTATTGATGTTTTATTTTTTGTCTTTTATTTAAATCAGAAAAATTATTTTAAGTAAAAAAGATGCAACAAAGTTTGTTGCACTTAGTTGCAGTATTTTATTATTATTTTTTAAAAAAGTAAGAATTTAGCCTGAATTTCATTTTCAGAAATATTTAGAAAGTAAGTATGGACAATTTTAAGCAAAATGAAATCTTGAGTTTCTTGGACGAAAAGCATTGTAAATTTCAAAAACTAATTGAAAAAAATTTCTTCCTATTTTGATATATAAAATATTACTAAAATAAAAAAAAATTTTCAGCATAGTGAAACAAACTTTTTTGCATTATTTTTTACCTAAAATTTTTATTAATGTAAATAAAATTTAAAAAATAAGACATCAAAAAAGATTTAAATTGATTATTGATTTGGTTTATCTAAAAAAAGAAAACAAAGCCTTTATTTTAGTTTAAAAAAAAATTTTTGCACTAAGCCGCAATAATTTTTTAAATATACTTTATTTCAGTAAATTTTTATTTTTTATTTAATTTATTATAAAATTGGAAGAAATTTTGAAATTCAAAGGAACGTCCAAAGAAGCAATCAAATTTTAGGAAAATAAACAAAAAAAAAATAAATTTTTTTTAAGTTTAAGCGAAGCATTCATTTAAAATTTAAATTTTTAAATAATTTTAAACAAGAGTTTTATATAATTTCAAAATAATTTTTTTTTTTTTTTACCATTTATTTAGTTATTAAAACTAATTATTTAATTTAAAAAAAAAAGAATAAATTTACCACTAACAAAAAAATAAATTTGAAAAATTTTAATAAAAACCATGTATTTATAGCGTCACAACTTGGATATGAAAGTGTATTCGGAATGCGCTCCAATGTCAACTGAGCGTATTTGCCAAATGAGAGGCAAAGCGCTGGACATAGTCAACTGTTTACGAGAGACTTTGCAGCTTCTTCAAAACGCACCGCCAAAAGGCGCCAGCCGGCTGTACGACCCGCAAAACTTCAATGAATTTTCGGCAAGCCAGTACGGTGGCTATGTTGGTGAAAAAAAAGCAATCCAAGGTGCGCCAGCTCGTGGCGGCGGTCCACCAGGAGGTTTCCACCACGGAGGCCCGCAAGGCGGTCCTCGTTTTGAGAAAGAGCACCGTGGACCTCCTCCTGGCGACCATCGAGGCCGGGCTCCTCGCGACGGAGGCGATCGAAGACGTCAGGATCACGTGCCAAGAGGCAACGCACCTCGCAACTACCATCAGAAGCCTTCACAGAATCTGCCTAGACACTCGTCCGGCTATGATCAAGGCTTTCAGAACGGTGGCCAAAATACGGCCGTCGCTAAGCCTAATGCAATGACTAATCAAGTGACAATACCGAACGAGTTAGCTGGAGCTATTATTGGGCCCAAAGGCGCCAAAATTCAGCAAATAAGAGAACAGTCTGGTGCTGGCATTACCATTGACAAACCACAGCCTGGGAACAATGACCGAGTAATTACAATTACCGGTAGTGCTGAACAAATTCAAAACGCTCAATATCTACTTCAAATGACGTAAGTTTGTTTCTCTCATTTGCTCTCATTCACTAACCACTAATAGAACTTAATACTAATAGAACATGTAGGTTGGAAGACCAGTGATTTTGTGTTCAGATAATTTAAAATAACACAAAACTCTGAGTCTTCGACACTTACGTTTTTAACTAACAACTAACCAAGACGAAAAAAGCTGTATCTGTGTGGAAGACTAATGATTTTGTGTTTTGAAAAAAATTGTTTTTTATTATAACATAAAATCTAAGTTTTCCGCATAGTCAGCCTTGACTAACTACTAAAAAAATTTAACTTTTAAAAAAAAATTTTTTCTAAATTAAAAAAAAATTAAAACAAATTTTCTATTTAGTGTTAAACAATCGGGTTTGTGGCAAGGAAATTAATTGATGCGGACAGAACAGATTGAGACAACTAATTTTTTTTTTAATTTCTTTCTTGTTTTACTTATTTGTGTTAAGATTTGAATGTTTTACGAATAAATAATTATTAAAGTTAATTACACAATTATTCATTAAGTCATTTATTTTAAATAATTTTAAAATAGATTTTTTCAAGCTGTAATGTGTGATCAAATCTATATTATATTAGATTTTCATTCATTTGTTTTTTGTAAATAAAATTTTAAATTAATAATTTTTATATTTATACAAAGTTCAATAATGAGAAATAATTTACAGTCATTCATTTACTTTAGACATTTTTTTAAACTAATTTATTTGAAATTAATAAGATTCTATTATTAAAGTAAAATAAAATTTTGAATATTATAGTTACTTATGTTAAGTATTGGTATTTTAATTTTAGCCAAAATACACGATTTTAGCCTAAATTATACAAAATATTAGATAAGGTTGTATTTTGTCTCAACATCTGCCAACATTCAAGTCTTTATCCCAAATTTATTAGGCTTATTCGGCTTATATTGAATAAAAGAACACCAATTTTTGCTTGGTATCAATTGTTCATCAACTGTCAAATTTAAACCTGGTCTAAAGCAAGCTTGAGAATTTTCTATAAACCTATCCCATATATATTATGCTAGCCATGCAAAATTTGTCAATTCCCACTCGTCCTATACGTTTTTCAATCATACTGACTACATAAAGTTTTGATCACATGGCTGGGATAGGGAAATTTGGGCATAATACACATCTTGCACAAATGATACCGATAAAAGTTAATATGTCTTCTTTTCTAAACAAAAGATTAAAATTCTCAGCTTTCGAGTGTTAATTGATACAATTGTACCATATCGTTCCATTTTTCGAAGTTTTATCAATATTATTTTCTTCTTCTTCTTCAGGTTCTTCATTATCTGAGCATTCATCTGAGTTATTTTCAGAAATAGGGTGATTTATTATCTCCATTTTTTCTTCAAAATAATCATCAATGTCATCCTCGGCATTTCTAACAAGTTCAAGAGCTTCTAAGGCAAAATAAAGAAATCTATAAATACTTAATAGGATCAATGTTGGGTTATTTTAAACTTAAATTATGATGCTCCTTGCAACATAATGCATAACGAGCTTCTGATAAACTTAAATTAAAAGTATCGAATTATTGAGTTGAGTGAAAGATAAACCAGGGTAAGGACTGAGTCATTATGTTCTATCGGTCGTAAGACTGGTGAAAGAATATAGCATTTTTGCATATTTTCTTTTAAAAAACTTGGCATCTTTGGTTTGTATAGCTTATTTTCAAAGTATTTGATTAAGTGTAGAAAACCTCTATCAACAAAAAAAATATCATGCTAATAGAACCATTATCAACTTTTTCATTTTTTTTAAAATATTTTGCATTATATTTGAGTCTTTATTTTTTCGGTAAAAAATATAAAAGCAAATAAGGTCAATTATTGTCCCATCAGTTGCTACGACCAGCATAAACTTAAGCAAACACCGTTTCTTATATTCAGAAAAAGAAGTCTTTTGAAATATGCAAGATTCAATTTCAAAACATTTAAAGACCAGATGACAGGAAATCGATTATGTGTAAAAATATCCATTTGAAAGTGACAAAAATTCAGATGGAAATGATTCAAGTATAATAGTCAAATCAGATTTCTTTAAAAAAAAAATTTCTTACTTTCAAATTAATTTAAATTAAAAAATCCAAAATTTTAATTTAATTTAATCTAATTATTCCCTAAAACAAATTGAATTAAGTTTAGGGTTTAATCATATTAATTAGCAATAATCAAATTGCTAGAATATTTTTAAAATTCAAAATAGAAAATTTTTTAAAAATTAAAAATAAAAATACTTAAATTTTATTTTTTATTTAGGCCATAAATTTATTTTATTTCACTTAATCAATAAAATAAAAACAAATATCATTTTATCCAAATTAACTATACATACAATTAGGTTAGCTTCAACAACAATTATTGATTGCTTGCTTTAGAAACAAGTCTTTAAATATACTATTTTGAAAATTCCCTAAAAAAATGACATTTAAGCAAGGAAAATTTACATTAAAAAAAATGCATTTAAAAATATGATTCACGCAACGACAACTATCAACAAATATGCTTACATGATCTTGATCGAAAATTTTTAAACAAATAATATAATTTTTAATTATTTTATTGTCTTTTTTTTAAAAAAATATATGATGTTTTTTTAATTATTAGATTTTGGGAAATACATTATTAAGTCCCAGGGTGTCTGAATCGAAAGTTTGCAAGCTGTTTTCATTGCAAGAAGATGGCGAAAAATTCGCCTGATTCATATCAGTCATACCTGGCGATGAGCAGCTTAACTTGCGAGATCCTTCACAATTTTGATTACCATCAATTTGATTCGAGTTAAAATTGTGATTTTGAAGATTAGATAGCTGATTTGCCAAAAGCTGACTGATTAAATCCGATTGAGCTGTTTCATTCAACAGGCCATTCGAAAATGAATTGTTTGACAGAGATTGCTTGTACAAAATTGCTTTGACCATATTTAGCTCAGTATCTTTGGCATCCAATTCACCTTAAATTAAAAATATTAAAATCTAAATTATAATTTTTTCCTATAGAATAAATTACGGTTAAAAAATTCGATTTGTCTCTTTGCTTCACCAAGAGCAGAAAATAAATTCATTTTAAAGCGAGTTTCTTCGCGAAGACTTTCTTGAAGAATGGCAGTTTTTTCCTCCATATTTTTTAATTTTTCTTTTAAGTTTTCAACATTTTCGTTCGATTGCAGCATAGTGGACAAATTTTTTATTTCGCTCTCAAGATGACTAATGGTATCTTGTTTGATGCTGCATTGATTTTTGAGCTCTTTGTTTTCATTTTCAAGCTGGTTTAGTTTTTTTTGGTTCGATTCGCTCACACTTTGTCCATTTGATGTACCTTGAGAACATGATTTTTTGGCTGCTTGGCTACTTGTTTCTCTAAGTTTCTTCTCTTTGGCCAGTTGAATTTCCAAATCTGTTCGTTTTTTTCGCTCTTCTTGCAATTGTTTTTCAAACTGTTCTCTGTCCTTTTCCTTTTGGCCTCTCAGATCGTTTATCTTGGACTGAAGCGTTTCGTTTTCTTGCTTTAATTTTTCGGAACGATCACACTTGGTTATATAATTGATTTGATCTCGAAGATATTGCTCTACTTTTTTCTGCTGTTCTATTTCTAGCTTGAGCTTTTTCAACTCTTCTTCAAGGCTTTAATTTTTTAAAGAATTAAAAATTTTACTAATTTTAGCAATTTTTAATTTTTTTTTTATTTTATTTTAATTGTTTTAATTTTTAATTTTTTGCCTATTTTTTAATTAAATGTAAAAATTAACAAATATTCATTTGGTAAGAAGTGTCTCATCAAAACAAAAATGAATATTAGTAGGTTATTTCAAACATGGATTAGTTTCAGGACAACCCGAATCTATTCATAATTGAAAAAAATGAAAACTAAAATTGGTGTTAAGTTAAACAAAAAAATAAAAGTTAATTAAAAAAATTCACTGTATTTGTAAATTAAGATATAAAAAACACATTTTTTTTTTAAATTTAAATATTTTAAATGTTAATAAAAGTTAATCTTTCAAATGAAACTATAGCTTTTATTTGTTGAAAATTTTGCCCTTATAACTTAAAAATTCGAAAAAGCAGCTTTGTTATTTTCAAATTTAAAAACATTTGTTATTTTTTCGCAATGTGAAATTTTAGTACAAAAAAACTCATCAAAATCATTTTTATTTAAGTATGCACAGTGGCGTATTCAGGATTTGTTAAGAGGTATGGCGAACTCAAATGACTGTACCGGGGTGTTGGAGGAGGGTGCAAAAAATACATTTACAAATCAATACATATACAAAAAAATTTTATTATTAAAATTATTATTAATTGGGTTATTAAATGTAAATAGATAAAACTAAATGAAAAAAATAACAATTTATAAAACATTTAGCTGAAACAAGTCTTTCTATCATTGATTGATGAAAAAATATCTACAATACTATTTTTTTTTTAAAAATTGAGGTATGACATTCGCCGGCTTTCGCCCAATGGTAGATACGCCACTGATTATGCATTAAAAAAATGTTTTTAAAGACTTGTACAGGCTTATGAGGTATTATATTGTTTGAATAATTATTTCTGTACAATTAAAAAAATAATATTTTTTTCTTTTTTCTGTACCGAGCAAAAGCTCCTTCAGATAAAAAATATTATCATTTTTCCTTTTTATACTGTTTTTTTTTGTACTAAAATTTAACAGTTGTTACCATTACCAATTAAATTTTCTCGAGTGCTAATAATTTGATAAATCTAATGTTGTATGCATGAGCCACACTTGTGAAAATGTTAGAAAAATTTTTTGTGCAAATGTTAGAAAATCTTTTTAAAAGTCAAGTCAGTGACTTTTAAAAAGACTAAAAAATAAAAAAAAATAAAATCTGTCATTCGAAACTGCCCTAAACTATTCTTTAAATAAATAGAAAAATAAATAAAATAAAATTTTGATTTTTGAATTTTTGAGAATCATGCCACATCGAATACATTCGGATGATAAATATGAAATTTTGAAAAAATTTAATTAGAATTTTATAAATAATTTTAAAATTTCACTTATAAGTAAAAATCTATAAATTTAGTTTAGAAATTACCTATTAATGAGTTCTTGTTTGTAATTTAAATCGTTTCTTGTTACTTCGGATAATTTTACATTTGATTGTTTAGCATTTGCTATGCTCAAATTTTTATTTTCTTTATTCTTATTTTTTTTTGAATTTGAGCTTGTATTGGAAGTTGTATTGGAATCTCCCGGAGAATTTTGCCGATTGTTATTAGGAGTTGCATTGGCATTGGCTGTAGCTGTTGCAATGGCAGTTGTGTTAATAGTCATGTTTATGTTGATGTTTGTATGACTATTATTGGGTATATAAGTGTTTGATGAGGAACGGTTGTGATTAGAATTGCTTTTAGATGAGCCATTGCTCAAAAGAACAAGACTTCCATTGTTATTTACATTAATACCATTCAGATTTACATTTCCGTTTTGATTTTGAAAATTGTTTTGTGTCAGTGCTAGTGACTGAATTGAAAAAGATGGCAAATTTAGCTCATCAACTTGCTCATTAGTTTCTGTATTGTTCAATTGCTTACTTTGTTTTATGCTACAATTCGAATATTGTTTGGTACTACTAAAATTTACTTTGCTAAACTCCACACACTCAGAATTGCTAGATTTTTGACTAAAATTTTTTTCACTATTTTTTTTTGTATTTACATTATTTTTTTGTTGAATATATGGCAAATCATCGGCTGCTACACTGCTTGACGAGCTGCTATTTGGCTGATTGCTGTGCAAATAATATGACAACGCAGTAGAAATAATACTTGTCTTAGAAAATTTGCTAATTTTGGAAGCAACTTCAGCATTTTGTTCCTTGATTGAAATTTCTTGGTCATATTCGGCTTCTCTCAGCTGAAATTCCAAAGGAAGAGCTTTTTTAACCAGTGATAGATAAAATTCGTTTAGTTTTTGAATTTTTTTTTGCTTTTTGAGTCTGCATTTGAAGCTAATGTAGCTTTTAAAGCCAAAACCGAGGGTTACTATGGGGTAGCCTATGCAATGGGCTGCGAGAGGTCGGCAGAGATCGATTGTTTTAAAATTGCTGAGTCGAAGATACGCTTCTATGTAAACAAAAAACAACCATAAGAGAACAGTGGACAAGCACACACCTCTGTCAGTGTGCCAAACGTACTGTACCCAGACGTATGTGCTTGCGATAAAGAATAACCAATGGACCGGTAAAAACATATAACATACTAGGTCGGAGAAAAAAGCGATCGATGCAAAAAATACGGCGAAAATCTTTAGAAAAATATTAAAAAAATTCAACTTTATTTTAATTGTTTCTAATTACAATTCCTTGGTATTTTACAGAGTCATGAATGCTTCGCACAAGTAGCCAAAATGGCCATAAAAATTCAAATCGAAATTCCAAAAGATAATCAGCAGTTATAATCAGAGCCCATAGAAGCAAAAATTTCAAGTAGATAAATGAACTGCTAGAAAAAAAAATAAAAATTAATTAAAGAATTTTTTTTATTTATTTTAAAAAAAAATATGATAAATTATTTTTCAGAAAGAAAATAAATTTGAAATTTTATCATTTGTTTTAAAAATGATTTAGAAATAACTTATTTTAAAATCAAATTTATTTTTCAATTTTTAATTTATTAAAATATCATTAACTCTTACAAATTAGTCCAGAATATTTAGCAATAAAATTGAAAAATAAAAAATTTGAAAAAATTACAAATTACAGTTTACATTCGAAAATTTACTGTTTAAATTCTAAATTAAATATCGATTTTTTACAGCTCTTAAAAATACCCTGATTTGCCAAATCTAATTGAAATAGACTTGTTTTTTTTATGATAAAAAAATTATTTTTCTGCTTCAAAATGAAAAATAAAAATGATATAAAATTTAGCACCTTTGTTAATGGATAAAATACTTTGATAATGACAATTTTTTTATCACTTGATGCTGCGAAATTTTTTATATTTAAAAGTATCGGCGATGTCATTTTGACACATCTTCAATGCTATCTTTTAAATTTCCAGTTATTTTATTTAACTTTTTTTCTAAATATATTTAAAATTTAAATTTTTATTTTAAAATAAACTTTTCAAAAATTTTTTCTTTCAAATCTTTTTAAACTCAAAGTAAATTATCTTACAAATTGGATTAAAAAATTTAAAAACTTGAAAAAAAATAATTAAATTTTAAAATGATACATACAAAAGAAGCTCTTCAGCCTTTTCCAATTATGAATCAGTGTTAATGAAATGGTCTACAAAAGACAAGAAAGCTATTTTTATATAATTCAGGAAGAATTTTTAAAAAACACATAACGCTTCAATAAATTTCTAATAAATGTCAAAATGACATCTACTGGTGCTTCTTAGTATATTGGTCAATTTATCTTGAAATAAAATATCTGAAAAAAATATAGGATTTAATTTTGTTAAATAACAGTGGACAGTTCAAAGCTTGTAACTTTTCTAAAATGTATTTGTCATTTGTTCTTTTTGAAATTATTTAAACACTAACACTACTGAAAAATTTATCTATCAATGGCGAAAGTTAAATTACTCAAAGCCATTTAAAAAATTTATTTTCTACGTGCCATTGAAATACTCTCAGAAATGTCTAAATAAAATTAGTTTGTAGAAATTACCATCTTTTTTTGGTTTGAATAACCAAATTACAAATGTTGAAAGAAGACTGAATTTAAGAGATGTTTTATAAAAAGGAAGAAATTAGTGATATAAGTGACTGAATATTGTATAAAGCTTAACTTAAAGCTTAGATTTAACCTGAAAAATTCTATTGCATTGTTCATATCCCTTGATGCGATTTTTAAGTACTGAAAGTTTATTTTTAGTTTCTTTGAGGGAATATTCAAGCTTAAATTTTGTAAAAAAGGTTTTAAAAAATCCCTCGAGCTTTCTAGTGTCAAATAAGAAAAAAATAAAAAGGTAGGAAGAGTTATACAGAGGTTATATGACCATGAAATTATGGTATTTTACGTCGGTTTATGACGACTAGGAGTATTATTTTTCACAAGTAAATTGAGACACATCTTTTGGAAGTCAAGCAGAAATATTTTATTTTATTTTTTTTTTAAATTTATGTGGTTATATTATTTATTATGGTAGGGGCGACAATGACAAATTAAACAATAAAGCCTATGGTAGTTTGCAATGTTTTAGTGTACTTTTCTCTGAAATTTATTTTTTCATTTAAACAAAAAAAATAAAAACTTTGATATTAGAATTTAAAATTAAAAATGATATTTTTTATTTTAAAAACTCAGTCATCTGAAGCATTTTTCTACAACTGAAATTTAATTTATGATTCACCAGTGGATCGTCAAAAGTTTCTACATTTTTCTTAATTTCAATCAAAAATCGAAATATTAGATAGGAAATCGACTTTAATGTTTGATTTATTTTACTGTTTAAAATAATAAGAATCGTATTCATTCAAAAAAAAAAATGATAAATTAAAAATTGAATTGAATAATTTGACTAAATTGACTAAGTAAATAAAAATAATTGACTACTGAATATTTAAAGATTTAAATCAATTGATTAAGTATCATTTAGAAGACACACCTTTTTTATATGTTCAAAGTTAGGTACTCACCTGCCATACATTCCTTCGGTGAATTTACATTTTCTCATCGGAAACTGCTTTCGATGCTTGGTCGAATCGACATTTCTTCTCTTCATTATTGTTTCATTAAAACTTCTTTGCTTTGTGAAATGAAAGAAAAGTTTTCGAAAATTGTTTTTGTAAAAAAAATAATTTATCTGTAATTTTAAAAAGAACAAAATTGAATAATTTGAAAATAGTTTTATAAAGGGAGAAAAGTGTAACTTAAATTTTTCATACATCATCATTGCTATCGAGGAAGAAAATAACATACACGCATACATTATAAAACATAAATGAAAATCGTCTTCATAATATTGAAATAATACGAAAATTTGAAAGAAAACAGAGTACATAATTTGCACTATTTTGATGATGTTTAGCTTTTAAATCGAAATTTTGAGCTGACTTGAGTTAAGGGCAAATAAAATAATTTATGTAGAGTACTTAATTTATTCTAAAAATTTCAAATAATCAAACCGTTAATTAATTTATGAAAAAATTCAATTCATATTGAACAAAATTTAAATTATATTTTTGTATATTTGGCCCGATAATTTCAATTTTTATGATAGTAATAAATTATCATTGTAATTAAAAAAAATCTTTAACTTTGAGGGAAAAACAATACCTAAATTTATATCGAATTGTCCCCAACTTTAAAAGGTTAAAACATATTTCAATAGAGCTCTTTTAATTTAAAACACAAAAAAAATTTAATTAACTAAATAAGTACCATCCAAGATAAGTTTACTTAACCATTGGTCCCACAACACACACACACACACAACACATACACAAGACAGTTTTTATTTATAAATTATTTGTTTTTTCTTCATGAATTGTTTGTTCTATTAAGTTTTTAAGTAAATAAAAATAATAAATTCCAATTGATTTAAGGGGCGGCATTTTTTTTTAACTTCATGAAAATTTTTTTAGATATATACTGAATTTTTAGTTGAATTTATATAAGTTTCTTTAATATTTTCATAGCCTGATTATTTTATTTATTAGTTTTAGTTATTCAAAACCAAAAAAACAAATCATGCTGAGTCAAAAATTATTGCATGATAGTTCAGAGATAGAAAAATGATCAAAGTTGTCCTAGCATTTTTACTTTGTGATTACTTTAAGCAAATTTAATTGAAAAAAAAGGGTAATTGAAAAAAACCATTAAATTTACTATTTTATCTTTTTTTTCAAAATTTATTTTGCTAATTTTTTAGATTCATATTTTTAGATAAAATTCAAAATAAGCATAGTAATTATTTTACACGAGCTAAAGGTAAGATTATTGAAAATTATAGTACTTGAAAAATTTACTCAAAAACTAATTTTTAATTTTAGTAAATAAAAATCGTTGACTTAAAATAATGATTGAAATAGTTCGCTTTTTCATTATTAAAATAAAATTTAAAAAAAACTGCATGAAACAAACAAATCTATTTTTTACGAAAATTAAATATCTAATTTTTGCATAAAGATTTAAAATATTTCAACTTAGTAATTTCTGAAAAATATTAGCTCGTAACTAGGAAAAATTTTTTTTTTAGCTTCTTAATCTACTATCAAAGCACTAGCACAAAATAAAAATATTTAAAAGAAAAATGAATGGAAGTGAAAGTAATTTTAAAAAACTAATTTGAATAATTAAAATAAAATTGAAAATTTTTCCAAAAAGCCTCGCATTTTTTAATTAATTGAAAAAGGAAATATTCCAATTAAATATAGAATATCTAAATATCTAATTCTGAACACTGATTATTGTTAAACTCGATAGCAACAAAAAAAAATCTTGTTTTCAAATATTTATTGTGGTTTATTGAATATTTTTCTATCATTTGACTTATAAGCATTAATTTAGGATTCATTTTTCTGGATAATATTTGTTTTAAGAAAAAAATAAATTTGTCGTTTTCTGCACATTTTATTAAATAGATACCCAAATTGTTTAATTAAAAAACAAATTATCAAAAATATCACCTAATTTAATAAAGAAATTTTGAAATCTAATTTTGAATACAATAAAAAAATATCAAAATTTCTTTTATAATCTATTGATAGGAAATAAAAATAAATATTATATTCGATTCTTTATAATTTTACTTTACTTTACAGTATTGATTAAAAAAATTGTCTTTTTGAAAATTATTCTCATTATTAAAATAACGTTTGTTTAAAATTGAACAGAATTGAACGGATGGATTCTTATATTAATTTTTAACAAATTTCCTAAACGATTTTTAAAAAATTGATCATTTTCTAAAATAAAATTTATAACAAGCTTACATGAAAATGAATATACACTTAATGATAATATTTAAATGCTATTAAATAAATTCTATTGATTTTTGGCTGCACGCATAAAATTCTAAAACTAAAATTATAATATAAATTCTCGAGTATGCGGTCGCTGCTTGGTGTCCGTACACGAAGAAGGACATTTTAGTTCTCGAGAAGGTACAAATAAGAG
>VANL01000177.1:0-54891 GCA_006352455.1 Brachionus sp. 'Tiscar'
ACAAATTACCAGCTTCGCCATCGGCTACACAAGTTTCACAACAATAAATTTGTGAATTATTTTATTAAACTAAATGTTATTAGTTATGATCGGCTTTTACAATTTTTAGTGTCATTTTTTTACTAAAATAATCATTCATTTTAAAATAATAAGATTTAAAAGAAATTAATAAAGCAAGCATTTTTTACTTTTTTTTTGATTATAACTTTTTTATTTCTTCATTTATGGTCTTTTAAATGTCTAATTGTTGTCAAAATCAGGATGTTTTCCGTTGAGACATTGTTTCTACTATTTGATACTTAATTTTATAATTTAATGTTACCTTATTTGCAAAATAAATATAAACAACTTAATATTTTTTTAAAAAATTTCCTAAATTTGCATATTTAACAAAATATTGCATGGTTTAATAAAAAAATATTTTTATTAAACATATATTTTTTGTATTTTTAATATTTTTATTTTTAGTTAAACCAGTCTTTCAAAATTAAATTTTAAAAAATTTGTATTATCTATTACTTAGATAATTTGAATTTTAAGAAAACTCAAAACATGATTTCAAATCCTATTTTTTTTGAAAAAAAATTTAAAAATCTTTTGAAAATTTTAGTATTGAAATTGTTTTTATATATTCATTATTTTTTGAGTTCTCTTTATAATTTTAAAAGTACTGCATATTTGAAAAAAAGGATTAAGATCAATTCTCAGTGACCGTAGGATTTATCCATAAAATATTGATGTAAATAAATAAAATATCTAAACTTTTTTTTTAATAAACATTAAATAGTAGTAAATAATACTACGACCCTATTGGGTTAAGTTTCTTCGAAGCTATGGCAGTAAATTAGACTTTTTCCTGAGCCAGTTTTGTCCAGGTTAATTTTGAAGTTAATGATTGATTCGGAATTAACGATGTGTTGAGGTAGACTATTCCAGACATTAACTACTCGATTTGTTAAGAAATGATATCGTTGCATGCAACTTTTCAAATCTTCTCTAACTATACATTTGTCATGCCTTCTTAAGCTATACTGATTTCGAGAATAATTAATACTATTTTCAAAATTGATAATTTCATATCTTTTAATAATTTTAAAAAGTTTGATTAAGTCTCCTCTCATCCTTCTTTATTAAATTTAGCAGATTAGTTAAATTTAGCATTTCAAGTCTTTTAGAGTAGTCAAATTTTCGAAGTAAAAGGATTATTTTTGTCATTCTACTTTGTACTTGTTCGATTTCAGAAATATTTTTTTCAAGAAATGGACACCATGAACTAATGGAAACTCTAAATGAGGTCTAACCAGTGCTGTGTAGAGCATTCTCAATGTATCAATTTTTAAACTTCTGAAACTTTTTCTAATCATAGCTAAAATACGATTTCCTCGACTCGTGCAATATTTTACTTAATTAGTCCACTTCAAGTCACTTTAAATATATATACCTAAATCTTTTTCGAGAGTTGTTTTAGATAATTTCAAAATAACTATCTCTGTATCGTTTCTGCTAAAAATGGTATAGTTAAACAAAGGATTTTTTGAACCAACATGCATTACGCTGCATTTTTCGATATTTAAATCAAAAGACCAAGTAAATGACCAGCTTGAAATTAAATCACTAATCCAAAAATAAATCATATCGATAAAACCATATCTTTTAAGCTTATATAATAATAATATATGCGATACTCTGTAAAAAAAATAAATAAAAATATTAATGATGTTTTTGTCTTTTTTTGCCATGATAAAAATTAATTTAGTTAAAATGTGTTACAAAAAATGTCGCATTATGTTGCAGTTTCTTTATTTAAATATATTTTATTTTAATTAATTTTTAAATCTATCAAAAAAGGAAAATGTTTTATTTTTTCAGTTCACTTTTCAAAAAAATATTAAATTTTTATAATTATTAATTTTAATTGTTTGACAAAAAAAAAGGACTAAAAGAAGGTTCTTTTCTGAATTGCCTAATTTTATCCATGAATATCCATCAATTTATTAATGGTTATTTAAAACAATATTTGATCATAAATATTTGTATAATGCAAAATATTTTTGCCTCTAGATGGAATTTATTATATATCTCTTTCATCATAAAAAGAGCAGTTAAAATATTCAATATTGAAATTTATATTCTAATTAAACTTTTCTAATAATTTTATTATCTTTAATCAAATTATTGTCTTAAAAAACGTTGATTAGATTTTAAAAATGATCATTTATGAAAATTTTATCAATGATTAATTTTTTATATATTTTACTTGAATTCTATGCTAGATATTTTTTATTTAAAATTCGAGCATGTATGTTATATTTTAATTTTTAAAAGGGTGTGTCGACGAAAATTTCTTATAAAAATATTTTGAATGATATTGCTTTCAAATCACTTTAAATTCTAATTTTCGAAGCTTTATTTTATAATATTTAGAAAAATGTTTTAAAAGCAAGAGTTTTTTTCTTTACACTTAGTAAAAAAATCATCTTGATATTATGTCTAAAATAAGTCTAAATTTGAAAAAAATTTTAGAAAAAATAAACGCAGCATCAGCAAAAAGAAGCCAAGTATAGTTAAAGTAAAAAAATTATGAAGAAGTTAAAATTTTAATTTCATTTAGGACTTACAGTATTTTAAACCGCGATTGGTGGCAGTGACTAAATTTAAGCCAATCGAGGACATAATTGAGGCTTATAAGCACGGACAAACGCATTTTGGTGAAAACTATGTAATCTTATCCTATTTTATGAGTAAATTTTCTAATAAATGTAAAGATAAATGAGCTTGTTACAAAATCGAACAACCCATTAATTCAGAAAGAATGTCCTGATATAAAATGGCATTTTATTGGAAATTTGCAGTCCAATAAAATAAAAAAACTGTTAAGTTAGTATTAGTAAATTTTTTTTTAAAGTTCGCAATCTAATTTTAATTAAATATTAAAGGTGTTCCGAATCTTTATTTAATTGAGACTGTTCACTCTCAAGATTCGGCAAATAAATTAAATAAATATTTTGAACAACTAAATGTAATGATTCAGGTCAATACTAGCACAGAGGATCGTAAATACTGTAATTTTCCACTAATTTTGTTTTTGAAATTTTTCTAAAGAAAAGAATGGTGTTGATACACATCAGGCTATCGAACTCTATAGACATATTCTTCAAAACTGCAAAAATCTAGAGCTTAAAGGTCTGATGACAATAGGATCGCTGCTTGAATCAGGCTCAGATAATCTAATCAATAAGGATTTTCAAGTAAGGAAAAATTTTTTAAATTCAAGATAAAAAAATTATCATATTTTAAAAGATTACAAATAGCTTATCTTTATTTCATAAAATTAAATCATAATTTATTCAAATTGTAAAAATGTTATAAATAATTATCTAAAAATAATTTTAGGGTTGAGTAAATTTTTAGAATTTTTTCAAGTAAAAATTCATTTTTTTTAATTAATTGATTACTTAAATGTTAAAAAAATAAACATTCCTATTAATTAAAAAAAAACAAAAAATAATTAAAAAAAATGAAATCTTTTTTTTGAAAGAATTTGATCGAATGTAAAAATAAAATAAGCGATGAATTTGGAATTGATGAAAAAAGAATTCAACTAAGCATGGGAATGTCTAACGACTTCGAAACTGCTGTAAAATTTTTATTATTTTTTATAAACATTAAACAAAGAAAATTAAAAAAAAAATTTTTTTTTTAGATTTTAATGGGAAGTTCAAGTGTTCGAATTGGTTCTTCCATATTTGGTGCAAGAAACTGAAATTTTTATTAAAAAAATTATATTATTTACTAAAATCATATTTGTTTTATTTTCTTTTTGACTTGCTTATTTCTCCTGATTTGGCCATTTTTGTTTCTAAAAAACCTTTTAAAGCAGTACCGACATCATTTAAATTCAACAAAAAAGTATCATGACCATACAAACTGTCCATTTCAAAATAGCTAACTTGGCTATTCCCAGACTGCTTGATCCATTTGGATAAATCTCGTTGTTGTTCGACAGGAAACAAAATATCTGTTTGTGATCCCATTATTAAAACAGGACAAGTCAAGTGCTGAAAAGCGTCCACCATATTTTCACAACCTTCAGACAAATCAAAAAGATCCATTGCTTTGGACAAATACAGCAGAGAATTTGGATCATATTTGGAGATAAAAGTTTCTCCTTGATAGTTCAGATAGTTTTCTATTTCAAATGAAGGATTTAATGTGACAGGATCAATGCTGTTAATTTTTTTTCGTCCGAATCTCTGTTTCCATTCGGGCCCGCTACGATAGGTTACTGTCGCAATTTCTCTAGCCAATCTGAGACCATTAACTGGCCCTTCGGAGTCATAATAAAAGCCCTTGTTCCATTTTGGATCAAGCATTATAGCTTTACGCTGTAAATATCTCATTGCTATTGAACTAGGCTCGGCTCTGGCACAGGTCGAAATAGCTATCACTCTATACAAATCAAAAATTTTAAAATTAAAATCTTAAGCATTCAATTTTGTTTACTTTGAAACTCTAGATGGATACTTTAGACCTGATAAAAGTGAACACATGCCACCTAGTGATGAACCTACGGAAGCATGTAGTTTTTCTATGCCCAAATAGTCGAGCAACAAAAATTGAGCCTTGACCATGTCATGAACTGTAAGCAAAGGAAAATTTGTTCCGTAAGGTTCTTTAGTCACTGGACTAGTGGATGATGGACCAGTAGAACCAAAGCACGAGCCTAAATGATTAACACAAATTACGAAAAATTTCTCAGTATCAATAGCCATTTTTTCGCCGATAAAATCTTCCCACCAACCTGGATTTAGATTGTTAACATTTTGCTTGGCATGCGAATTAGCCGATAAACCAGTAAATAATAAAATTGCATTGTCTTTTTCCTCATTTAAATTGCCCCAAGTTTCATAGGCCAGCCTCAACTCTGGCAATACACCACCCAATTTAAAATTAAATTTTTTATCATGATAAAATATATTATACATGTCATCTCTTAATTTCAAATATATTGGATCCGGTCCATTGGTTTTTGTTAGAGGATTTTTTACAACACTCTCCAAGCCTTTGAATTCCAAGTCCAAATCTTCAAGTGGTACATTGGTTGATCTTGACGAGTCACGTACTGTATTAAACTGCGGAATAAATCGAGGGAAAATTCGTTTTAAAAACATGATTTTTGTTTTTACTCCAAGTAAAGAGCAAAATCGTGCTATAAATTTACTTTTTTTTATCTAAACTTTTCAATCTAGGAATTTCCAACAAAAAATTAACAAAATTTATTTCAAATATTTTATTATTTTTTAAAATTTATTCATAGATTGCATTAAATTATGTAATTCTTATTTATTTCAACAACATTTTTTCTAAAATATTTTTGAGAAAATAATGTTAATTGGGATAATAATTTTAGCGTTTGCCAGTATTCAATCAGTCACATGCATCAAACTTATTTCTAGTGAAATCGGAGAATTAGAGAGCGGAGATTTTTTTTATTACAAATACTCACATAAAACAAATTTTAGACTAGAATTGGAGAGTTCAGTTGGTGATTGTGATCTATACATATCAGATCGGTACCAGTTTGTTAATTATACTAACTACGACCTACAATCAACAACTTATGGAATAGATGACATTTTTATTAATGATGAACTAAAGCGTCCAATATACGCAGCAGTCTACGCTCATCCATACTATTCTATTTGTAAATACACGCTTAAACAGTATTCGGATGCCGAAGAAACGGATCCGATGGAAGAAGAGGATGATAATTTGAATAAAAAAAGCTATGATGCTGATGCAGAAGAAAGTACAATATGGTGGCTTTTTATTAATTTAATAGAATTGTTAGCCGAAATATTTTTGTGAAAAATTTATTTAGTAAAAAATTTAAATATTCTATTATAATAAAAAAAATTGTTATTTATTCGTTTAAAATTTTTATCAAATTATTTATAGTATGAAGTATTTTGTTTTGAGTTTGTGTGCGATTTTGTTCAAGTTGATAGTGTTCATGCAGCTCAACCAAATATTTTAGACAACTAAAATTTTTCAGGATCACTTTGGACTTTTGATAGTCGTACAGCAACGAATCCAGAGCAGAGAGTGATAGTAAATGAAATTTTTCACTTTTGTTTCTGTTCAAATATTCAATGATTGTATTCACATAATCGGCTATTAATTTATAAAAAATTAATGTTTGTTAGAATTTTAATTTAAAATAATCATTTATTAAAAATGTGAGAATGATAGAAATTATTTTTTATTTTCTTTTTTGAAAATAAAATTTATTTCTAATTTTAAAGTAGTAAACTTAAACTATTCAGTCAAATTAGTAAGTACCTAATATAGTAATCGAAAATTAATTAAATTTTTTTTTTTATCATTTTATGATTTACAAAATTAGACTATTATTATTTAAACTTTATTAATTTTTTTCTTGATATATTCATCTTCTCAGACTGAATATTAATATTTAAGGATGAGTTTTTCGAAAAATTAGCTTAAGAATAATCAATATTGTAAAAAATTCAAAGAAATCTAATAAAAAAAAAAAGATAAATTCATTTTTTAATATTGCAATCAAAATTAATTCTTAAAAATTATTATAGATCTTAAAAAAGTTTCAAAATTAAGTAATAAATAATTAGAAGATAGAAATCTTTTAAATTTTTTTTTAACACTAGAAAGCCCGATTGATTTATTACAAAAATTTCAAATTAAAATTTCAAGAACAATAAATAAAATTTATCTAAAAATTAGAATTTATTTAAAATTTTAACAATTTTATTTTTAGTTTCTTTGAGTAATTTCTTAAAACTTTATATCTTTGATAATATCTTTATAATTTTAAAGTTTAAATTTTTCAAAAAGTGGTTTAAAAATTAAATTGATTATAAAAATATTTTTGACTCTAAGATATTGTAAAATTCAAATACAAATTGAACAAAAATTCTTCCTTTTATAATAAATTAGAACTAATTAAAAAAAAATTTAAAAAAGTGCAATAAAGTGCAACATACTTTTTTTTTAGAAAATCAAATCAATAATTAATTTAAATCTTATTGATGTTTTTTTTTTACATGCGAAAAATTACTTAAACTAGTAAAGGTGTAACAAAGAATGCTGCATTGTATTTCAGTATTTTTTAACTATAGTTTATTTTAATTAATTTTAATTTATCAAAAAAGGAATCATTTTTGTTCGATTTGTATTTGAATTTCACAAATTCTGATTGTGACTTATCTGTCTTGAATATTTAAATATAACAAAAAATTATCTTTTAAAAAAAAATATCTTTTTATAAATTTATCGGCTAATCAACCTAATTTATAACAAAAATTAAAATAAAATCAACGATTTAAATGAAACTAATCATGTTATTTGTAACAAGAAAAAAATTTTAATGTTTAATTTTTAAATTAGGCATAAAATACTCCAAAATATTGAATCCAACGATTCGAAAATTAATTTGTTCTTTATTTTTTTTTTTGAACTGCATAAAAAAATAACCCAGTTATTTGGACGGAAAAAACATTCTTATAACATAATATTCACATGCAGCTTCCTTGTGGGTCTTAGGTATCAAATTAAATATGATAAAACTTACAATTGGAAACAAGCTTTGACTTGTTGGCTTGATTGAATGACAAATTTCTTAAAATCAACAATGCCAAATACTGAATTAAGAAAATTTGTTGTTGCTGAAAATCATTCTGTTGACAAAAGAGCATAGGGTCCAAAAATTTTATTACAACAGCCAACAAATTAGTGTCTACTTTGATAAAAAACTGTTGGCCATCTTGACTAAATGACAGACTAACTAAAAAATAAAGCCAAAGTTTTTCCAGCTTAAAATTGAACTTTATCGAATTCAATTTAATTAATTGAAAATCGATTTGTGTAAAGTCTTGAATCAAATTTGACTTCCAAATTAAATTTTTACACTCATTTGACTGGGCACAATTTGTTAGAATACTGAATGCATATTTTTGTATGATAAAACTTGATTTCAATTGTTGATTCATAAAAGATTTTTGAAGTGATTTTATAATTGTTGATAAAAGATTTAAGGAAGAAGAGCTCGATTGGCTTGATAAGGAGCTAGACGAAGCATTGAAAGAATTCGCGTTTGAGGTAGATGCCGATATGCTTGTCTGGCTCATTGCATTGATGCCGATTCTGTTATTGGCAGTCAACGTGCAAAGTGTAGATAAAGATGTCTTTAGCAAATTTTGATCTTGTAATGACCAACACCATATTGAATGAATTAAAGAATGTAATCCTATTTTGGTTAAAGACTCTTTTATTTCCAAATTGTTGCTCATCAAATATTTTAAAACCAAAAGACACTGTTGTATATCGAACACCAATGGATTTTCTTTTAATGAAATTTTGGCCAAACTGAGAGATTTGAGATTTAGCTTTGAATGAGTGTATTTCAGATGCTCAATAATGGTTTCAATAAAGCCAACTTAAACAAAATAAACTTAAAAATAAAAATATTTGGATTAAAATAAATACCTTCAACTGCAATTTTTTTAGAAGTATTGCTCAAAACAAACAAACCCTTAAGAATATTACTTATGATAACTTTCATGTTGTGGGCAGCGTTTTCGACCATGAAAAATTCATCGAATTTTTTAACTAGTTTTTTTGCTAATTGGGCACCGATTGAATTAGCAGGCTCCACTTCTCCATCAGATTTCGAATTTGAATAGTCGAATAGATATAGAATATTGTCGAACAAAATTTTAAGATTATTCGAACTACTTGAATTGACCAATTGAGTTAGTTTAGCTAGATAAATGGAGTAGAATTTAAGCGCATTTTCAATTAAGCTTATAGTTATTGCATCAGTACAGGGATCACATAAAAGATCGTTCAGTATATAACCTGTTAGTATTTGCCAACATTTAGAAATTACTATCAAACACATTTCAACAGTTGATCTATCATCATTTAAGTTCAAAAAAGTTGACAAAAGATCAAATAAAACACTATAAAATGGTTTCAATTTGAACTTGTCCAATGAATTAATCGTCAAACATTCAATTAAATCAAATACTAGATTAAATCTATTGTTAGTAGGATGTTGATTGTCATTCAAAAACATTAAAATACAACTTTGGTCCAGTTGACAGCATAAATTTAAAAATTTGCAAATAATTTGCAGCATGTAAATTAAGTCTTCACTTAAACGAATTTCTTTTTTGCTACGACATGAAGTAAGTAAATGAAGTGGTTTTACATAGCTAATTAAAAGTTTAATAATGCTATGCTTATTTACTAATTGAATTGACTCTTTGCCAAATAAAATGTTCAAATTGTAAAGCAATTGGCATATGCTGCTAACTAGCAAAGGGCTACAAATGCTAATTTCCAAAGCTTGTGAGTTTTTATCTTAAAATATCAAAAAAATAAAAAATTGTTAAAAGTATTAATTATGATTTAATGATAAAAAATTTAGTATAGTTAAATTGATTAAATCTTCCGATTGAAGATATTATTAATAAAGCTAATTCTTTGTTTGGGATAAGAAAAAATGCACGTGACACGTGATAAACAAGCAAGTATTGAACTAAATTTCTTGTTAAATTGAATTAAATTTAAACCTAGACAAAGCTTTAAGTGTGAGGCAAGCAGTAAATGAATTATCAATTAGTGGTGGTCAAGGTATGGTAAAGTTCAACTCTACTGGTCAATGTATAATAAATCGATGTGGTTGCAAAAAATCTCAGTTGTTGTGTAACTCAAGATGTCATAGAAGCAATTCAAGCTGCAAAAACAAATAAACTTTTTTCATTACATTATTTCAGTAATTTACTAAAGAGATTCCAGTAAATTATTTGATTTTTTTATTTTGAAAATATAAGTTTCGTTTCAGTAATTTACTAAACTTTTTTCAGTTAATTACTTTAATAAATATAAAATCAGTAAATATCTAAGATTTGTTTATTTTTTTATGTTTTACGTTTTTACTGATATACTAGTAAATTTACAAATTTACGTGTTTTAGAAATTTACGGTAGCACATACTAAATTGAACAAATATTTAGATTCAGCAAATAAAATTAATTTTTTTCTTAAAAATTTATTTAATAAAATTAACTCTTTCTTACAGATTGATAAAAATTACATGATAATTAAATTTTTCACTTAGCTGAGCTTTTAGACAATGGTCACACATGTGTAAATATGAGACTCTTAGATTCAATTAAATACATTATTAATAGTCTTTATGATATGGAAGCATTGAATTATCAGCATAACATCAATGTTTTAAAAAATTTATTAAAACTCAAGGGAGAGCTCAAATTCATTAATATTGACTATTGTGAATATTTAAGAAAATATTAGATAAAAACTGCTAATTTAAAAAAAAAATGAGGCTTAAAAATCTTTTTTTCAAATAACAATAATTATAAGTCTAAATAGATTTATAAATATTTTAATCTAATAATTATGTAAATTTTGTTAATTTCATTAAAATACTTCACTATCTTGCAGATTTGCAAAGCTTTTAAAAACCCTAAATTGGTTGTCCCTAAAATGCGCAATCGGATTTTTTTTTATTAAAAAAAAAAAATTTAATCAAGGAAATAATTTTAATTTAATAATTATTTTGTACACAATTCCGAATAAAACCAAAAAACAAGTTGACTTACATTTGTTTTATCCTTAGATAAAGCCATTTAATATGTGAAACATTTTCACAGATGGAAAATTTAATAGATTTTAAATATAATAACTCAATACATAATAAATTTAAATGATAGTAACATTCTAGTTGGTGATAAATTTATAGAAAGCATTTTGGAAGAAAATCCAGAGAAAAAAAGCCATTTCAATTTAAAATTTTTTGATTTGATATCTGTTCTGAAATTCACGATGGATTAGTAATTCATGAAGCTTATTGATTTTTTTAACAACTTACAAAAATTTTTAAATGATAAACTGGAATTAAGGCGAAAATATCGAATGATTAAGATTTTGTAATTTTATATTAAAATGTATCAATAATAGAAAAAATAGAAAAAATCTTACTTGATTGACGGTTTTGTTCTAATAGATCACTGAATGAATATGTTTCAAACGGATAAAAAGTGCTCAGAATATAAGCTATTTTTTTACAGAAATTAATTTCATCTAAAAGGTTTTTTAATTCAGCAACAGTAATTGTGTATGATTCAGTTGATTTTTTATCCGGCTCGGGATTAATACATTGAGTTAAGTTGATCAAAAAAGCACAAGCCTGAGTTCTAACTGTGCTTGACTCGAATTGATTTAATAGTACATTAAAGCCTATTGACCAAATTGATGCTTTATCAGTCATTAATTTTCTTCTTCCAAACTGCTCGCTAGTTAAAATTGACAAAAGACAAAAGCTAATGGATCTGATTTGAGGTTCACGATGCAGAATTAATGGTATTAACCAGGATGAACCATTCAAATTATTCTTTTCATCTTTCAGACCCAGAACTGTTCGAACAATTTCCTTAAAATATTTTGTTATATTAATAAATTTTTTAATCACAAAAAATTTTTTCTATATTTTTTTAATCATAAAAAACTTTAATTTTATGTTTTTTGAATTTTAGAAAAAAAGAACAGAATAAATTAGGTTATTTTTTTCTAAAAATCTTTATATATAAAATGGAATATTTTTTTCGGAATATTTTATTTTATTTAAAACAAAATCCAAAAAAATTTTAAAATTAATTATACTTACCGTTTTTTGTAATGGGTCATGTGTATTTAAGCAACTTTTTACTAATTGTAGTAAAGAGACGTGAGCAGATTTTGTAATAAAATTTCCCATAAATGATAAAGACAAGCCACCTCTTCCAATATTAAATATATTTATAATTTGAACCAAACTTTTGATTAGTTGCAAAAAAAGCTTATTATTTGCTTCATTGATACCTTGATTCTCTACTTGATTCAAAGATACTCTAAGCAAAGATCCCATTAGATTTATGACTATGGCTAATTTGTTTAGATTGCGAAATTTTTCCACCTCACAAGCTTGCATTTGCTCAATGCAAATTTTGAGCAGTTCAAATGATGGAATTTTAATGAGATCTATCAATTTTGCTGAAGAATTAGCGAGTCGATCAAAGAAAACTTTGACTAAATCACACAAAGGACTCAAATGAGAGCTAAATAGAAAAAAAAAAAAATTTAATAGTTTTATTTTTAATTTTTATTTACTTAATTCTTGTTTCATCCGATTCATAATCGGTCAAAAAATTTTTTATCATTGTTAGAAGAGGACTTGAATTTGTGTACAAAATACTAAATAGCCATGCATCTATATTTTGGGTATTTGAGTATTGGGAACTAGAAAATGAGTCAAAATATTTTGCCTGTAATCTGAGCATTTTCCCGATGGTTCTAAATGAACTTGAGAATAGCAACTGATCCATTTTGGATTTAGCCGAAGGTAGAATACTTGCAAATCTACTCAACGATAAGTGCCAATCACCACTAAATCTACCAAAAAAATAACCAAGACTATTTTTAAAGTAAAAATCTTTTTCATATTCGTCATCCAATTCAATATCTGCATCCTCTTGCTGGTTGGTAAAACTGACCACTACATCAATTAAATCAAACAAGTTAAGGGCGTCTGTATGAGTGGAACATGAATTAATTTTAGCACAAAATTGACGGTAAATGCAAACAGGTGCAGTATATTTGACAAGAAATTTATCTACATTATTCATTAGTAATTTTTCGTTAAAAATTTGATTTAAATTTGAGCTGTCTGATATCAAACTTTGATTATTAACTAAATCATTGTTTAGTTTTAATAGAGAACCACCATGCCATCTAAAATTCCAATATAATCTCAATTTTCGATTAAGTATTTTAATCAAATCAATGCTTGAACCACTTTGTAAATTAAGAGTTTTTTCTTGATTATAGCTATCTAATTTTTGTTTTATCAAAGATTCTAGGCGAAATGTAAGCTCAAAAGTTTTGAATTGTTCTCTTTCAAGGTTTTTTATTTCGAATTGGTCTGATTTGCTCATATTGAAAGGAATAATCAAGTGTTCCTTTAAATTCAAACTTAGGTCAAATCTTTGGCTTACATCTGTACACTGGTGATAGAAGTCCAAGCATGAAACTTGATTGTATAAAAACATAAATAAAATAATTGTTAAATCTTCTTGTATGTTAGAGTAAATGGTTGGATCAGACACAGGATCATTGTTCAATGAAATGTCTTTATCTTGGTTTAATTTGAAGTCTATTTTTAAGCAAATGAGCAACGATTTGATTATTAGACGATAAAATTCAATGTCAAAAAGATAATGTTGTCGTATTTCTTTGTTCCAATAGAAAACATTGCATAAACAGCTGATGTAGGATGAGTGAATTTTATTCAAAGTATCATATTGGATATTGCTCAGAAAAAGATGCTGTTTTTGCTTGGTTAGCTGAACTATTGAATTTTTTAGCATTCTAATGCAGTAATTGACACCGTCTAAATTGATAAAAGCTTTGTGAAGACGTGGATCGCCAGTAGAGATCATTATTGCTAGCTGCTCGCCCGCATTCTGTCTTACGTCTTGATCTACACTTTCGGCTGTGAAAATATTGTAAATTTTTAACAAGTTCTCTGTTTGAAAAACTGAACCATTCGAATCATTATTTGTTGTGATAAAGACACGGTTTTTTCGTCGAAGACGAACTGATATGTCACAATATTTGTCCGGAAGAAAGCGTTGATAAAAATCTCCAAGATTAAAAGACAGGCTTATTGATGAATCATGTAAAGTTTCGTCAAGAACATCCACTTGGTTCATGCGGTGATATTTGGTCAAAAAACCAATTGTTTGAAGGTAGCCTTTTTTTCGTAGACTTAAATTGAGTAAATTATTTGTTTGAAATAAAATAAATTGTTTATTAAATTTTATTAAATTAGTAAACTAAAAATTTATAGAGGTATTTTCTGATTTTTCTCATTAAATCATTCCAAATCTAAACACAATCAAAATTTTACTTAAAAAGCTCTTAAAATAGATTGAATCAGAATAAGTACAGGAGTCTTTTTCCAAAAAAAAAGATAATTTATAATTAATGTCAGTAATTTTAAATAAATCAACGAAGGAATAAAATTAAACATTTACTTTTTATCTTTTGAAAATAAATATCGCATTGAACACCTAAGCCTTTCAATTGCTGGACTCAAAAATAGCTTTAGAGACTCTTCAGTTTGATTACTTTGGCTTGAATTAATGGTTGGAGTAAGCAAATCATCAGACATCTTTAGTATACATTGACCTAATGTTTCAATTTGACTAGCCAGACACTAAATAAAAAAGTCATAAATAAAATTTAATAGATCATGCTAAGATTTACTTGAATATATGGCATGTAAATTACTATCAATTGGGTAAGTTTTAGCCGGAAACTTTCGGGAACCAGCAATTCACATTGTAGTAAGTGCAAAAGAATTTTTTCACATGATTTTTTTACTTGACTGCACTTGTCAAACAAGCCAAATGTTATGTATTGATAAAATATTTTGTTTAGAAGTAAAAAATTTATATTTTTATATCGTTTTGAATTTATTTCTGTGGCAACTTGAACATTTATTGAATCCTTTTTACAAATTTTTAATATATTTTTTATTTATTTGGCCAAAAAAATTTACTTACATTAATTATTTTATAAATTGTTGAGTATGTTTCGATACGAATAAATTCATTTTTGCTCATCATACAACCTGTTACCAAATACTCGATGTCTAATTTGAATGTTTCAGCTTCTTTTTCCACACTCATTCTAAAAATTTATACAATTTTTAATTATTTATTTATTTTCTGCTAAAGAAATATTCAATTATATTTAAAATTAAAATCCCCATGAAATTTTTTTTTTTTAATTTTTTTAAAAAATAATTAATATAATTTATTTTTGATAAACACAAAATATAATATCAATTTTATCTTGATAATGAAATCTAAAATCAATTGAATTCAGTTATTATTGAGTTATTTCGGATGACTTAACTTAATTGATATTAATTTAAAAATCAAAAAGCTTTAAAAAGATTAAAAATTTATGAATCTCACAATGTCTTGATGCAATTAAGAAAAAGATATTAAAAAATAAGAATAAAGAATAAAAGTTTCTATTAAGTAAGTTGCTGTTTTGAATTAAAAAAATAATAACCTATGATGGTATTGAGACAAATCTTTATATTTTTATAATAAATTTCATAAAAATTTAATTTAAAGCCGCTCTTTGGTAAAAGACTTAAAAGAATCTAAATAAATAGAAAAATTACGAAGCTGAAATTTTAAAATTTTGCAAAAAATCTGTTTTAATTATAATTTTTTTTTACAATTTTTAATACAAGTCTTGATTTTTTAGATTTTTTCATAAAATTTAATAAAAGTGAGTGCGAGTTTGAGTAAATTCACTTGGGTCCCACTTGAAAAGACCTTTTTTGGATAAAAATGTCTGTAAAATAGCCAGGTTGTATTGTAAAAATCTCATTTAAAGCTTTTTACTTACGTTGTTGATGCAAATTCAATAATTTTTCCAGCAAGCTCAACACACACATGATAGTCCATAAAATTTAAAGATTTTTTTGCCAAATGAATAAGATCTTGTTTTGACCTTTGATTGAAATTTTGCAAAAATTCACATGCACATTTCATTGAATCACATATTTCGTTTGACATAATGAAAATATCATACAAATTCCTATCCAAATTGATCAATAAAGTCGGAAATACAACTGAAAGTGATTTAAATGAATCTAGCAAACAAATGTCGTTCAGAATTATAAATATTGTTTCACACAATTCACCAGGAATGAGAATGCTTGTCTAAAAGGATTTTTTAAAATTAAAATCTAAATAAATGAAATCAATTTACCTCTTCAGATGAATAAATAAGATTAATAAATTTTGCAAGACAATTGACCAAAAATATGTAAATTGTTCGATTTTTTATACTTAAATAGGATTCATTTGTGATGCATTCAATTTTATTAATCAAAAATCTAATGTTATAATTAATTTTTCTAAATAAATTAGCCAAAGTTTCGTTGACATTAAGGCTCGTCCATTCAGATTTTGTCTCATCTAATATTTCAATAATCCCATTTAAAGTCTCACATATAAGTGGTAGCAAACAAGTGTCTAATTTTAGATTGTTATTTTTATTGTTATTCTTCACCAATATAAGATTTAAATTGTCTAATAAAGTGTCTATAAGTCGAAAGCAAAATGAATACAAAGGCCATTCTTGTTCCTTTCGGATTGTCGACATATTATTAATGTCAGTATCATAGTTTTCGTTGTTTGTTTCAGCAAGAAAAGATTCTATTGATTGTTGTATATCCTGAAATTCTTCCTCAAATTGCAGACTTTTAGACTCATCAAGACTATATCTAGTACTGTCATTTTTTGATGATTTGACACATTGATTTTTTTTTAAACTTGGCTGAGAAATCGACGATTTAAACTTTGAATTATTTTTTAATCTAATAGTTGATGTTGACTGATTTGATGATTTTACCGAAGATTTGATGCTTGAAATAGTACTTGTGGTGTCTGATTCGACTGAGTACAAGCTTGTGTTGCTATTTATGGATCTAGCTGAGTCTTGTTTTTTGCCATAGTTCAAAATTATTGACTTGGAAAAATAGTCATAGCCATTTGAATAGAAGTCTTTAAAGCAAAATGTTGCTGGATCTTTAACATATCTTATACGCTTTATTAGTTTGCCTAGATAATAATTAAAACAAACTAATAAGCATTTCAATAGTGATATGTCTTCATCTGATTCTTGGTTATTGGTAAATTTCACAGTAAGATCAATTAAAATTTTCAAAATTGTTGAACGCTGTAAGAATACTTCAGCTGGAAAATCATTAAAGACAATGGTTTGGAGAAAAGTACAATAGCTTTTTATTTTCTTTGGATCATTGCTTTTCAACGAACTAAAAAAGAGCGTTTAGTTGAAATTTGGTAAATTTTTTAAATTACTTTTCAGCTGTTTTTAAAAATTGAATGTCCATTTGAGTTAATGGAAGCCAATAGAATGTACTTTTATCACAGTTTTCTTTGTTTTCATTGTGAGTTTGGAAAAGATTGCGGGTGTTTATGCTCAAGGCATTTGAATTGATGCTAAAACTTTGCTGATTTATTCTTGAGCGTGAAGAAAATACCGATGAATGAGTCATATTTTGTGAAATTTGATCAGAATCCGAATTTAGTATTAATTTGTTCTTAAAAATATAAATTTTTAAGCAATCTCTTTAATTTTTCTTTTAAACAAATAACGTAATTATCTGAATTGAGTGATATGTCACTAAAAATGAGCACTGATTTAAAAAAAAGTAATGCTCAATTTTAATGACATGTCTTAAAAAATTAATAAATTAACCCTTGTTAAAAAAAAAACATCCGACTTTAAAATAGTTAAATGATTTAATTTTCATTTTTTAAAAAATTTTATATAAGCTTCAACAGCTGTTAATAGTTTTAAAAATGTGTTTACATGTCACTGAAATTGAATTTTAATTTTTTTTTAAATCAGTGCTCAATTTTGAATAACATGTCACTAAAATAGAGTACTCTATTATAAAGACATTTCAATAAATTCGGATAATTACGTTATTCAATTTTTCAAAACAATATTTATTTCTCTGAAAAAATTTAGAATCAACTTTTTTTAAATATTTAGTTTACTGCTTAATTAGCTTTTGAATAAAATTGATCTATGTGATAATTTTTTAAATTTAAACAGAATATGAAATATTTGATTTGGTTATTATTCAAGAAATAAAAATAATTTAACTGGTTTTTATATTTTTTCCTCTATTTTTGGTCAATAAATTAAATTAAAAAACAAACCTTAGTGTAAAAATGTTCATTGATGGAATTATTTGAGGTGTTTTTATGTGTAAAATTTTTTGATGCTTCAAATTTATTATATGATCTTGCACTAGATGGTTGTTCATGAGACGAAGAGTCATAATTTTGATTCATTTGAGCTTGAAGTTGCCTCAAATGAGTGTCCAAGTCATTTGAATTAAATGAATTGCCATATGACATCGATGAAGACAAAATTTTACTCGATTCTAAACTTGAATTTGCAATCAAATCCAAAAGTTCTTCGATCTTCAGTTTTATAGATTGATTATCTGAATGTTCTTTTTTAAGAGAATTCAAAAAATTTAATCCATTTATCTCATAAATATTTTTTGTAGCTGATCTTGATTTTTCGACTAATTGAATAAGTAAATTCAAAACTTTTTCATGTTGAGTGAATTCCTCAAAATTGAATAGATCAAAAAGTTTAATGAAGAGTTGTTTCTGTTGACTTAAATCGTCTTCGGTGACTACATGGGATTCCAATTTTGATATCAGATTATCCAAGGATCTAACACGAATTTCGTCCAATTCATGGCCCAATTTTTTTATAATCAAGTTCAATGAATTAGATTGTTCCAATGAATGATCGGATTGAGTATTGGTTGAATAAGAATCGATAACAATCGAATCCATTTGTTTAATTTTTCACTATTTTTAAATTTTTCTTTCTCTGAATAAATTAAATCCTTGTAAAATGGACTTGCATTTTAAATTATGAATCCGATGCAAAAATATCTTCAATTTTTTAATGTTGTTTCTATGGAAAATTTTTCAACGGGGTCACATTTTTTACAGCTTTTTTTCTTAATTTTAAGGTCATAAAATATCAAAAATTCAAGCCAATCTTTTCAATCTCTATTATAATTTAAAGACATTTAAATCATTTTTATTTTATTTTAGAAAACACAGTTATAATTAAAATTAAAAAAAATTGATATAAAAAAATTGAGTATCAAGGCTTTAATTTTTTGATTCATCTTGATCTTCAATCCAAAATTGGCTTTCATTTAAACGGTTATAATTTTTAGGCAGCAAATCCTTAAGATCAATTTGTCCAAAATATTCAAGCCGATGGCTAAGAAATAAAAATGTGATTAAATAAATTAAAATCGTTATTAGGATATTTACAAATTTGGATTTTCATATTTTCCATAAGGTGTTGGAAACAAACTCTCATATGCTCGATCATCACCAGATCCATGAATAGCATATGCATTAAATTTAGTAATATTATTAGGAAAATATGCTTCCGGTATTCTTGCTTTTCCTTGCCATCGATTTCCTGAAATTTCAGATCTATAATCAAAAATAAGACCCTTTTTAACAACATCTTGCGGTCCTTTAAGTAAAAGAGAAATAAAATGTCCATGTGGGCTGAATTCTAATTCTAAATATTTTCCTTCTTCATTAAGGAAAAAAACTTCGGCAACTTCGTAGTCCCATAAGTTGAAAAATTCTCCAATATTTTGAGAAGGTTTTGAAGGATCATTGAAGAAGGGGCTATCTATTTTAATTAGAAGATTTGATTCATCTGAATCCATAGAAAATTTAACCGGTTCATGGGTTATAGTTTGATTATTCCAGGTTGTTGTTATTTCAAAATTTAATTGAGTCATTATTGGTACTACTAGAAACAAAATATTTGAAATGAACTCAATAAGGAAATTCATTTTGTCTTTTTTATAGAAAAAAAAAATGTATTAATTTTGAATTTAATGAATTAAATGAATGAATATTTATTGAAAAATTAAGAATTCATTTCAAAGGGTTCAAAACTCAATGTCTACTATAAGTTGTGTGCAAATATTAAGTTTGTTTTCTCTTTTATTTAAAATTCGTATTAAATTTTTTTAGTGATTGTAAAAACTTATAAATCTAAAAGTTGACATTTTGTTGATCAGATTTATAAAATTTGCTTAAACTGTAGACTAAACTATTAAAGATTAGCCTAAAAAATAAGAAGACATAAATGTTTTATGATTTAAAAATCTCCTGAATAAATTAATTAAAAGTAAAAATTAAGAAATATCTCCTTATTTCAATAAACGAGGTTTAAGCGATTTTTTTGTTCAGCCTAACACTATATTAATACAGACTCAGAAGAATGGAAGGTGTCAAAAGTCGGATTGACAAAATTCGAAGAAATAATACTATAGAAATAAATTCTTTTGACAAAAGCTTTCATTCTTTAAAAATGAAGGTATGACCTTTTTAAAATATGAAACCCTGTCTTCACCGGTTATATTTTTTTGTTTTTATTTGAAATTAACTAAATAAAAAAATTATTTTTTGATAAATAATATATTTCATTATTATTTTTATTATATTTTTATTAAATTTGTGGATGAGAATTATTTATTGTTTATTTTTTCTTTTAGTTATTTTTGATTATTTGTCAATATCAAAATTAAAATTTAAGATTTATTTTGAAAACTCAAATAGTAAGTTTTTATTGATTGATATGAATTTATTTACCAAATCCATTTTTACCATTTAATTCATCATCGTTTTTGTTTATTGCAGTAGTTGTTGAAATTTCTTGTGTCGTTAATAATGGAATTGTATTCGTACTGGTTTGAGTCAAATTGATTTTACTAGTTGTTGTTTCAAGACCAAAAGATACCAAAATTGTTTGAACAATTGATGAATTAACAAACTCAATTTCTTAATTATTTTAATAATTAATTAACAAAGTAACAGGTCAAAAAAAAATTGAAAAAAATTTTATCAAAAAAATTAAATCTTTTTATTTCTAAAAAACAAACTAATTCAAGGCTAGAATTTGGTTTTTTTCTTTTGGTAAGTTTTTTTCTGAAATTTCTTGGCTGAAAAATGAATTTTCGTTGGTATTAAAATAAATTTTTTATTCTAATTTATCAAATTTATGTTAGTTTTTGAGTAAAAACTAAGTTAAAAATTAAAATTGAATATCAAAAATTGTTTGCTATTAAAATTTACAAAAGATTTAGAAAATGAAATAATTTAAAAAAAAAGAAAAGTATTTTATCGATTAGCTTAATAAAAGATTAAATATGAAATTATAAAAAAACATTAAAATTACAACTAGAAGATAGAGTTTTAAAAAAAGCTTTATATTTAAAACCAGAGTTGTTTAAAAGTCTAAATGTCAAGTCCGAGTACGGACTTTTTTTTATTTAAAAAAAAAAAATCCAAACTTTTATATTTTTTTTTCAATATTAAAAATAATTCAATTAACATATAAATTTACTGACTAAAAATGCATTTTTTTTAATTACTGAATATCTATATCAGTATACTTACACAATTAATTAAACAGCTAGTATATAATTTTTAATAATAATAACTTTGGAATATTAAATAAACTAAAACAAATATGTAACATATTTTCAAAATTATTAAAATCTTTACTTGGTTCATTAAGGGTGATTGCCAGAGGAATTGCAACACATACTCCACAAGCTACCAAAACAAAAACACATATACATGGAACAATAACTATGACATTACGACTCTTAGCTTTTTGATCTTTCTGCTCTTCTTCTTTTTTTGTTTCGTTTTTGTCTTTTTTAATTTTTTTACCTTCTTTTTTCGCCGTTCCATTTTTTTTATCTTTATCTTTTACTTCACTTGAAGTGCTTAACTTATGATTTGTTTGTTTTTTATCTGAGATATCAATCTGTGGAGTTTTTTTTTCATTTTCAATCATTTCGGAAGCAGATGGAATTTTTTCATCGTCTATGGTTTCTTCGACAATGCTGTTCTCCATGGGAGGGCTTTTAAATGTTTCAGATTGTTCAGGTGCTACTAAAGCCTTTTCTAATAATTCACCATCTTTAATTTCAGGCAATTTCATAGGATATTCTGTTTTATCACTAATACTAGGGGGAGTTGTATTAGTTTTATAGCTGTAACTCATTGGTGTAAACACTCTACTCCTATTTAAATTATTGCTGAAAATAGGAAGCGACTTGGTGTCTGGCGAATTGAAACGGTATCTTTCATCATCAAAAAAATCATTCAAACTTTGGCTTTTGAATCTATTTTCGTCAGGTATGGGAGCTCTATTTATCGATTGATTTGATGAAGGTATAAAACTGGAATAAACAGGAGTACGGGTTAATGGCTCTGGAGGATTATAAAATTCTAGACCAGCCAACGATGGTCTTGATTTGTCGATCTGAATCAATGAAAGGTAAAAGTAAATTTTGTTATTTTTAGTTCATTATTACATAATCAAATATGAACGGCTCCTCAGAAAAAGAATTGTTGTTATTATAAGGATATTGGCTTCTTTTATTTCCATAAAGCTTGTAAAGGAATTATTAAAAAATTTTATAAAAAGAAATAAGAATAAATACGATTTTATTTATCTTTCAAAAATATTAATAAATGTTTAATTTTTTCGATTTGAATTCTATATGTATTTTTTGTAGCAAAAACTAAATTTTATTATTAAAAAATATTAAACTATATAGTTGGCCTATTACTTTGCAAGACTTAAAGCCTCTTAGAATTTAAAATGAGTTTTTATTTACTGGATTTTTGAATCTTTTTGAATTAACAATTAAAAAATATTAATATTAGTTGTAGTATTTGAAGAAAATAATTTTTTGTATAAAATATTTAAATTTTTTGACATGCTTACTTGCTTACAAGTGCTCTCATAGAATCGTTCCTCTATTAAAGAATAAAGCACCTTGATTTTCCTTAAAATTCTTTTTCTTTATTTATATTTTATTAAGACCTAAACCTGATCTATTAAGAAATAATTGATGAAACAAAGTCAATTTTTGTTCGATTTAAAAAGAATCAATCTATTATAAAAAATTGATAAAAATTTTGCATTTTCTGGAATAATTCTGCAATTTAATTTTATTGATTTGCTGATGAATAAAGTGATTTACAGAGTTTCAGGGTCTTTAAAAAGACTATATGGTGGGTAAAAATTTTGTTTATTACATTTTTTTTTAAGTAACGATTTTTAAGTCAAAAAAGTAATATTATGAAAAATCAAATACTATACCTAAAAATAAATAGATTAATTGAGAAAAAAAGCAATTATCATTTTTAAATATTTTAGAGTGCCATTGTAAGTGAATTTGCCTACTGACTGGGGTACCTAATTTATATATACACAAGAAATTATATGGAAGATGAGATGAATTTTTTAAACAACCACAACTAACTTCTTACAGAGGATTAATTTCTTCACTAAAAATAAAACCGTTAATGAATGGAATCGTTGCCAACGAAATTCATTGAAATTTCAATCAATTTAAAAAGCATAGCCCTAAAAAGCTGCAGCAATCGCTTCTGTTTGTTTCGCCATTCAACCATCAAGCTTCTCTTGAAACAATTCAGATTTTATGTATTTACCACATCTTCTGGAAGTTAAATCCATCCCTTCACCACTCTATTTATGAAACACAATTTTTATTCTATCACATTTTAGATAATAGCTATTCCTCCTAAATTAATTTCTGCGGCTAGTAGATTTTGTGTTAAGGCTATAATTAATACTTTATATTAATACCACTTTGAAAATCTAAATTAGATCATCCATTAATCTTCTTATACTCAAGCTAGTAAATTCTAGCCTTGATAAACGTTGTTGATAATTACGCACTTTTCTGACCATATTCATTTATATATTTTTCGAACCATGCACTGACAGCATGTGCTCCAAGTGCGGTCTAACCATTGAACAATACAATAATTTGATGGTATCACTGCAAGGATACTTAAATTCCTTCATAATTGAACCCAACATTCTAATTGCTTTAATTGCTATATTTTTGAGTTGTGTGCCCCATTTTAAATCACTCGGTTGGTAAATAATACTCAAATTCCTCTGAAGTTATGACTTACGTAATACTCAGGGGTTTTAATTTTATATTTCATTTATTTATTACACTTTACAATTTATTAATTTTTAAAAATTAATCCTAAAACAAAAAATTTGACTTTTGTTAAATTAAGAGTCTTATTTACTCCAATGATCTTACTTTAAAAAAAAAACTAAATTATCTAAACATTTCTTAAAGGGGAATTACTCTATTCTAGGGTAAAAATAATAAAAATACATAGATTAATAATTCTTATATTTACCAAATTTTCATATTTTAAATATTTTAAAAGGAGTCAAAGACACTTTTTAGAGATCCAATGGCTTTCAATGATGGTACTCAACATTAATACTAAAGTAATTAAAATATCCAAAAAATACAATTACAAAAAGTAGAAATTTTTAATTTTTAATATTCTCAATGTCTTATAAGTTTGATACTAAAAATAAAAATATTGTTTAGTTCAAAATATTGCCAAAATGCTAAAAATCTGAATTAATAAAAAATAAAATTACCTTGTTAAAAATATCTATTTCCATATTATAAAAAAATGAAATAAAATTTCAGCTTTTTAAAGCAAAATTAATTTAGATTTGAATTAATTTGTTTAGTTTCGAAAGCAATTTTTTAAAGAAAACTTATTTTAATTAATTTCAACAATTCAATTTTTTCTGAAATTCAACTTTGATTTTTTAAAGCAAATCTAAGAAATGTTAAAAAGGTGCGCTTTGGAGAGCTTTATTAGGTATAGTTATCTTAATTTTTAGTAAAATCAACTAAATATTTACTCTTAGGAATCAATCGAAATTCAATTCTAATTTAAATTAAAATTTATAATAAAAAATAAGGATATTTTTTATTTCAATTCAATATTTAAATTAAATAAGATTCGAACAAAAAAGACGCTTTTTAAATTAATTTAGACGACATTTTTTTAAGCTTTCATCATCGCTTGATTAAAATTTTACCTAAAAGATTTTTTTTAATTTTATATATTAAAATATTTTTAAATTAAAACCAAATTTTTAAATCATAAATTAAAGCTTATCAATTATTCTGATTTTCAAACAATTTTATAAATTTAACTAATGAATTCAAAAACTAAATAATACAAAAACTTAAAGTTGATATTAAAATTCGAATTTTTTTTATCTGTTCATCAATACTTCAAATAAATATCAAATTTAATAAAAAATTGTATCAATTTGAGATATTTTAGATATATTAAACACTCAAAATTTCGAGGGTATTTTCTTTCCATTTTGATACTGCATCCCGATAAATTGAATCTTTTACAAATATCAAAACTCAAAAAGGGTTTTTCTTTTTAAATTTTATTATATCAAATAGAGCATATTTCACAAAAAAAATTAATTTATTTTAATATTTTTTTAGACTTCTGATTTAAAAAAAAAAAATTAAATCTATTTAACTAAAAACAAAGAAAAGAAGCAACGTAGAAGGCCGCGAAAACCTCTCCAGATTTAGAACGTTAAAATTAGTTCCTATCAAGTCAAGAAAAAAAAATTAAGCTGTAGTAATTCTTAACCCATCAATCTAGTTAAGCTTAAAATTTTTTTTTTAAAATAATTATTTCTTCAGATAAGCTACTTCAAATTTTAACCACACGATTTGTCAAGAAATGATAACGATGCATCCAATTTTTAACATCTCCTCTTATTATGCATTTTGTTTGTTTCCTCTAATTGTATACTTGATTGGGAGAAAAATTCATTCCATTAATAAGTTTAACTTTTTCATAGTCATTTATTATTTTATAGATCTAAATTAAATCACCTCTCATTCTCTTTACTTTGAGGTCAGTTAACTCTAACAATTCAAGTCTTTTGTCATATTCATAATTACGAAGTAAATGGTTGATCTTAGTTGCTCTTCTCTGAACTTTTTCTTTTTCAACAATTTCTTTTTTAAATATGAGCGACAAGAGCTTTATGATAAACTTTAACATTACAAGCGCTGTATAGAGCATTCTCAAAGAGTCTTTATTTAGATATCTTAAATTTTTTGTTCTCTCATTCCTAGCATTCTGTTTGCACGATTTTTGCAGTATCAAACTGTGTTTGTTCATTTAAGGTCATTTTAAATATAGATACTTAAATCCTTTTCGAAAATCGTTTTAAATAGTTTTCTAGTTCCAAATTTAATTAAAAATCGTATAAGCATAGTTTGAATTTTTTGAACAAAAATGCATTACAAGTCATTTATCGATGTTTACATCATGAGACCAGATGAATAAAGTATGAAATATAATCTTTATCTTTCTGAAGTAAAATGCTGTCTTTTACATCTTTAACTGATAAATTGATAAAATTTTTGTATCATCAACATATTTCTCATATTTATTTTGAGATTATTGTTTCCCCACAATAAAATATCTCCTCCTCACAAGTGGAAATCTTTTCCCCACAAACACGTTTCTCTTCACCACAAATGACTTATAAACACAAATAAAATCTTTAAATTCTTTTATCTGCCTTTTTTTGTTTGATTTACAAATTCAAATTCATTAAATAGATTTCTAAGTGCCAATTGATGGGAACAATATCCCCATTTTAGATAATATTTATAATCACAATCGAATCTTTTTGAATTCAAACTATAAAAGCTTTTATATTTGTAAATATACTTGGAAATTTTTCTAAAGTTTTTCCATTTTGATTCTCTTTTTGTTAAGTTTTTCGCTCTAGTGATAGGAAAAGGAGTTTTTTCAAAATGTTTATCGGTAACTGAATAGTATTTAAAAAATTTATTTAGAGAGAATTTTTTAAGGGAATATTGAAAACTCCCCACAAATGAAAAACTTCTCCCCACAAAACTTTTCAACACAAATGTCTTTTTAAACACAAAAAATTTGTGTGTAAAAGATTAAATATTTATTAATGAGTATTTTGATCTCTAATTTGCATGAATCTTTTAGGCAATTACACTTTTTTTAATGTAGTGCATCTTGTGCTCCTCTAGTTTAGCACAATATTCCAATGTACATTTTATGCTGTGACTGTGTATTATTCTTGTATAAAAATACTTATGATTCATAAAATTGTCCAAATCTACCAGATTTTCACACTCTTTAATCAAAACAAAATTTTTGTAGTTAACTGAATTAGTATTTGTTTTCGAATTAGACAAGTTTTATTGGTTTTAGAGTCTGAGTCTGAAGTTTGATCATAATTAACATCATCATTTGTTAAGGCCGCGGTGTTTTCATCAGTAGTAGTAGATTGACTTGATTGATTGAATGAAGTGGTTGCTTTTGAGGAATCGATTCCATCTTCTTGATTAAAATCCATTTCACTACAGTCTGTAAATTCATTATTTGAATTGACTTGATTGATTGAATGAAGTGGTTGCTTTTGAGGAATCGATTCCATCTTCTTGACTAAAATCCATTTCACTATAGTCTGTAAATTCATTATTTGAATTATTTATCTGATCTTCTTTTTGACTAGCTGTATACGATTTCGAGACTGACTGGTTTACATTCAAAAACTCTGATTTGAATTAATCGAGTGAGTTGAATCTGGAATTGTTTCTGCATCGTTTAAAGAATTTTCATAGTTTGGCACATTTTGACTGGTTCTTTTTCTATTCTGATATTTCCGCTTTGGAAAATCATTATTTAAATAGTTTGAAGTTTGTTTCTTATTTCTAAGCTGCATTGAAGTTTTATGTTTAATTTGAAATTTGAAAAATTTAAATTTTAAAGAGAAAAAGATTATTTAGAGCTTTGAAAATTATTTTTTTTTGTGTTGAAGAGTTTTTAAATTTTTCTCAACATTTGTGTTAAAAAGTTTTTTAATTTGTGTTTAAGAGTTTTTGGTATGAAATTTTCATTTTTGTGTTGAAAAGTTTTGCGATGTGGGGAGCAGTTTTTTTATTGTGGGGAGAAGACTTTCATTTGTGGGGATGAGGTAGACCCTATTTATTTTTCACAACATTTGAAAGATTATTTATAAATATCAATAAAAGAAGAATAACAGAAGCTTTCCAAAGACTTGAACTTGGAACTGCACTAATAACTTCCAACCATTAAGACATTAATGAAGCTAAAACAAGCTTTCTTTTAGAAATAAAATCCCGTAACAAGTTTATTATTAAACCATTGAACCCATAAGCTTTGAGTTTAAAAATTAGCAATTTGTGTGAAACTCTGTCAAAAGCTTTCAAAAAATCTGTGTAGATAATCTTTAAACCAGACCTGACGTGACATAATCTAATGACTCTAAAAGGTTTGTAAACATTATCTCTTTGGCATAAAATCATGTTGAGAATCTGATAATAAGTTGCAAAGTAGAAAATAAGATAGACAATTTTAAAAAGGTTACTTGTTAAGGAAACAGAAGTTATTTCATGTAATTTTTAACTAAATAAGTTGGGGATTCATTTTTTAAAGTAAAATGCCAATTAAAAATTAAAAATGAGAATTATTTTAATTGGAATGTCAGTTAAAAAAATAAGATGGTCAATATCTAACGAAGCTCACATATAAGTAATCGAAAAATACGTAAAAAGCGGAAATTGGAAAGTTTTGACAGAATTAGGTAACTAATAAGCAAAGATTTGCTTTCTTAATTTTGGATACACATAAGCCTTTAATAAAATCATCATTTAGAATTTAAATTTAAATTTATTTGAGAAAAAAAAATTCCAAAAAATTAATTTAATTTAAATTTTATTTTTTCTTTATTTTTTTTAATTTGAGAAAAAAAAATATTTCTTTATCGTATTATTCTTAGTTGAAAAAAAAAACGGTGGTAATCTACTGAAATTAGTAATAAATTTTTACTGAAATTATAAATAATTTTGTTCACAATTTAAATTTGGCGATTAAATCTTTAAAATCTGCTAAATTAAATTATGTTTTAAAGAATTCAATTTGAATACTTTTGTCTAATAGTTTTAATTTGTTTAGAATATTTCAGTAGATTTCGAGTAGAATTTACTCTTTTAAAATATTTTTCTCAAAAATAGATTTAAGATCTTTCACTTTAATTAGAGAGCACACTTCTTCAAGATCGGGTAATTTTTGCTTGGCTGATTTTTTCAAAGTTCCATTTGGTGAAAGCGGTGCCTGAAAGTTTATTTTTGTTTTCATCAAACCAGTCTGCGATGAATTTCTAGAATATTTGCCGCGCACAAAATAATTAGTACTGGCTGAAGTTTCATTTTTGATTTTCTCAAACTGTTCAATCTTTGATTTCACATCATATAATGGATTTGAACTTGGACGCTTCGTCAGCGTTCTAGTTGGAAACGAGGATACTCGTCTTAGAAAGCAGCTCTTGTTTTTAATCAGATTGTTAATTTCATTTCTTTTTTTCTCATTTAGATATCTACTGTTGGCCAATTCATTCAGTTTTAAAGTTGACATTTTGTTCAGCTCGCCCAACGATTCCAATAGTTCGTGCTCTTCCCCATCCATATTGGTTTCATTGCATTCGAACACTTTTTCATCATTTATTAGGCAGTCTTGTTTACTCAAATCATTGATATCAATTTGACAAATTTCCAACCTATCAGCTTCAACACAAACTTCTGGCTCACTGGGAGCCTCAATTTTTAGCAAACTAATTAAACTTTTTGATGATTGATTTTTTAGTTGATCTTCTTGGCTCGCTTTTATTTCTGATAAGGAAGTGCACTTTATTTTGGACCATGATGAGGACACTTTTTCAGACTCATTTATTTCTTCTTTGTTTGCATGAAGAATTTCTTGATCAGGCAAATTGTTAACTATAAAAGTAACACTTTTTTTCGATAGAGAATCCTCAGAACTTAAGTCTTGTTCAGGAGCATTTTTCTCAAATTCGACACTTTTAGCGCATATCAAGGTAGATTGCTTATAATCATCTTTTGGTTGCATTGAATGCTTATTTTTTACAAAGCTGTACGATGCAAGCATGGTCTCTGATTCGTTTGAATCACTTGAATCACTTGATTCATAAATTTGATCCTGTTCAGGCTCGAAAATCTTAGAATTTCGGACTAAATATTGGCTGCTTTTTCTACTTGATGGACTACGCCTGACCACACAATGCTTCAACTTCTCATTTAGAGCCTCTGGATCTAGATTAATTTTTCTGTTCCTGATAGCAAATTCGGTGGCATGAATTTCCTCATTAGATTCCAAAGAACTTTGGTTTTTTAAATCAATTCTTGTTTTGTATATACTTCTTTTAGACCCATTGCTTCCAGGAGAATTTGACATGACTAGTTTTAAATTCACAGTTCAAGTTTACTAAAAATTTAGAAATGAATAAAACTTAAATCGATTATAAATGATGAACTGGATTTTGAATGAGTGAGATTTAAGTGATTAAGTTTCTTTAATAATTGGGCGCGGTAAATATTTGTTTGCTCAACAAATTTTAAATAATTGTTGGTAAATTTACTTTAAAACCCTTATTATTAAGACAACGATCAGTTGACTTAGAATCAAGCTTAACCTACCTTAAGTTAAGCATAATCCTTAAACTCTTATTAATTCAATATTTATTATCAATTTGAAATGCATTCTTTTGCAGACTGATAAATTTTTTCCGATACATTAAGTTAAATTTTAATTCAAAGAGTAATTTAGAAAGATTAAAATTTTTTTCCTCTTCTTCGTAATATCCGTCAGTCTTGTATAATTATTAATAATGTATAATTAATAAAAATATTCAAATTAAAATTATTATTTGACATAACTATGTTTTCATTCATTTGTAAATAAAGCTTTTTCTTCTTTACAAAAATTAAGGACTAAAAATGAATAACGTAATGATTGATTATTTTATGCATGATCAAAATGGAATAGCCCAGCGTTTATCCTCAAGCAATGGTGAAAAAGATTTAAAGAATCAAGTGAATTTATCAGTAAACAAAGCTAATAAAGTCCTTGGTATTTTAAGAAATGGTTTCTCTAGACTTAGTAAAAATGTATTAAAGCTTTTATACCAGTCTCTTGTTAGACCTCAACTTGAATATGCGATTTGTGTTTGGAGCCCAGTTCAAAAACGGGACATAAACATGTTGGAAAAAGTACAAGAAAGGGCAACAAAATTGGTAATGACTTTCACGGTTTTGATTATGAAGAAAGACTCAAACAACTATCACTAGACTCTTTAAGTAAGAGACGTGTTCGTGGTGATTTAATCCAGTTCTTTAAAATTATCCATGGTTATGAGAGAGTGAGTCTTGTTAATGGAATCAATTATGCAAATAACAAGCATATGATCAGGGTAAATCAGTTCAGGTTAAATCGTGAATTGGCTAAAACCGGTCAGAGCAGACAAACATTTTTAATAAATCGAATTGTATCAATATGGAATAAATTGCCTAATGAAATAGTTACAGCGCAAAGTTTGAATAGTTTCAAGGCGCATTTAGACGAATGGATGAATAAAAACTGCAAAAGCTCATTTATGGGCTAGGTACTTACTGTACCGCATCTCAATGCAGCAGTTTATACTACTACTACTACTACTACTACTAAAAATAAAAAAAATCTTGGGATTGTGATCAATTTTGAGCTATTCTGTTCTCTTTTTTAATATTATAGTATGTTTTTTTTTTATAAAATTTTGATTTAATAAACTATTTAATTACAATTTATATTAACTGCTGACTAAAATTAATTTTTTCAATGGATAATTAAATTAAACAAGACAGTTCTTTCAAGAAATGGAAAAACAATTTGATAAGTGTGCATCAATGCAGTGGCTTGCGAGTTCCGGTTCTAAAGGAGAGATGGAAAGCACAAGACCAAACATTTAACTTCAGATACCACCAAGAGAACATCTTGAGCCAGACAATTTTCTATATTTTATTTTAATATTTTTTAATAAATTTTAAATTTAAAAAAACATAAAACATAAAATGTAGTTAAAGACTATGCAAAAAGGTAAAAAAAAATTTAAGTCATTTTTTTGAATGCCGTACAGCACTTGTAAAATCTGAATCATCCATTGACACAATAAAGAAGTTAGTTAATGCAATGATCAATGATTTTAAATAAATTAGGTTTTAATTTTCGGACAAATTTTTGAATCCTGATATCATTAACTAAATGAATAAAATTAACTTTATTTTAATCTGTATCAATCAACAAATAAAATTGATCCAAATATTATATTGAGGTCCCAGGTTTATAAAATTTAGCTAGAGACTCAAATATTAAATTGTAGAATGCGGTTCTGTAGTCATGGACTTGGTTATTAAACCTCTTCTAAATAATATTATAATATCATAATCTCATCTAAATAACTCAATATTATCATATGTTTGCAGTCATTCATCTCTTCAAACCTTTGCTTAATACAAAGGCTCTCAATACGGTTAGGACAACATGATTTTAATAACGTATAATAAGTTTAATAAAATTATTTTTAAGAGATAATTTTTTTATTTTTGTAATGAGATTTTGATCAAAAATAAATCTATTATAAAAATGTGATAAAAAAAGTAGATGCTCAACAATATGGCATGATTTTCAAAAATATAAAAAAATAAAAAAAAATAGCAACTTAAGTGAAAAATTTTGATTTAAACTTAATACTTATTTGTTTGGATTCTCAAATTTATTATCAAAACGGAACCGATTATTCCACTCAAATATAAATCGCTCATCCTAAAACAAATGTCTGTTCATTAAAATGAAAAATTTTGTGCAAAAAATGTCATAAACAAGTTCAAAATTTTTTCTCTGCAGCTAAACAGTAATATAGTTAGTTTTTTAAATCCATACTTTACAGAACAAAAATTAAAAAATTTTTAACTAGAAATATTTAATACTTAATAAACAAAATTAATAACAAATATTGAAATAATTTTAGAATTTCGCTTATTTTATTAATTTGGAAAAAAAATTATATCTATAGATCTGTTAATGCAAATATTTTGTTAAATATGGTTATTATAATAATTTTCTACTTATAAAGTATTTGAGAAAGATAATAAAAATTAATTATTAATTTAAAGAAATTTTTTAAGGCAAAATTTTTACTTAAATAGATTTTTGTTTGTGGAGAACAGTTTGATGTGTGTGGGTAAGTTTATTTTTTTAATTGTAAGGAATCAATAAACTCTTTTTAAGATTATAAAAAAATTTACTCAAGAATATTTATTAAAAACAATTTTTTGTCGGTAAATTAACAAGTTTATTTTGAACTAAAACACAAAGACATCTTAAATAAATCTCTTATTTTTTTTATTTTTTATTCAGACCATTTTCCCATGATATCAGCCTCACGGAATAAGAAGTATTCCTTTTTTTCAATTTCTATCTTATTGCCACCATATTCAGGCAATAGAACCTTGTCACCTGGTTTTACTGTGCACGGTACAATATCTCCGTTTTGGTTGCGGGCTCCTTGACCGACAGCAACAACTGTGGCATTAAGGACTTTGACGTTCGATGAATCGGGCAAAACAATTCCACTTTTTGTAGTGGTTTCTTTGGCGAATCTTTGAACAAGGACTCGGTCAAACAATGGAATAAATCTTTTGATAGCGCCAGACATCTTTTTTTCTAAATCTAAAATTAGAATTAAAATTTAAAAGATGATTTTTAGGTTCTATAAAAGTATATTTATTTGCATGATTCTAGAAAATTCTCGACTTTAAATTGCAATATTTCAAATTTTCAAATAATCTATCTAGGCCGCGTGTGCTATTTTCTACTCGTTTATTTAAATTTGAATGCAACAAAATTCATTTTGTTCAAAAAAAAAAAAAAAAGAGAAAAAAAAACAAGATCAAAAAACAACTATACTTTACTGAAATCTTTCATCATAAAACATGTGCTTGAAATTTCCAAAACTTTCTCGAATTTTGTTTCTAAATTCAAATACTAGGTGAATTTAAAAATAAAATAATAAATAAATTTTAGATATAGTAATATAAAAAAATAAAATTAAAAAGAAAAAATGTATCGATTGACAAGATTAGCTTCGTCTAGCAAACGCATTGCATCCTCTCTGGTCAGCGGACGCACATATGCCAAAGATGTTAAATTTGGAGATAGTGCACGAGCCAAAATGTTGCAAGGCGTTGACGTTTTAGCCGACGCAGTGGCCGTAACTTTGGGTCCAAAAGGCAGAAATGTGATTATTGAACAAAGCTGGGGAAGCCCAAAGATCACCAAAGACGGTGTCACTGTAGCCAAAGCTGTTGAGTTGAAGTGCAAATTTCAAAATTTAGGAGCCAAACTTGTGCAAGATGTTGCCAACAACACTAATGAAAAAGCCGGTGACGGTACCACAACTGCAACTGTTTTAGCCCGAGCTATTGCCAAGGAGGGATTTCAAAAAATTAGCCAAGGCGCTAATCCAATTGAGGTTAGACGTGGAATTATGAGCGCAGTTGAGTCTGTTGTAAGCGAGCTAAAAAACATGTCGCGACCAGTCACCACCCCAGAAGAAATTAGCCAAGTAGCTACCATTTCTGCCAACGGAGACAAAAGCATTGGTGAAATAATATCGAATGCCATGAAAAAAGTTGGCAAAGATGGTGTTATTACGGTCAAGGACGGTAAGACATTGAACGATGAGCTTGAAATTATTGAAGGTCTTAAATTTGACCGTGGCTATATTTCCCCATATTTCATGAATTCGACCAAAGGAGCCAAATGCGAATTCCAGGACGCGTTTGTTTTGATTTCAGAAAAAAAAATCTCCAGTGTACAAGAATTAATTCCTGCTCTTGAACTTGCCAACGCTCAACGAAAGCAACTTTTGATAATTGCTGAAGAAGTTGAAGGCGAAGCCTTGACTACTTTAGTAATTAACAGACTTAAAGTAAATTTACAAGTTTGTGCTGTCAAAGCTCCAGGATTTGGAGATAATCGCAAAAACATTCTCAGAGACATTGCTATCTCAACTGGTGCTACTCTATTTGGTGACGAAACAAACTTGACAAAGTTAGAAGAGATTAAATTAAATGATTTTGGTCAAGTTGGTGAAGTAGTTGTAACAAAAGATGATACTTTGTTGATGAGAGGCAAGGGTGATGCTGATGAGGTTGAACGTCGTGTTAAGCAAATAAAAGACGAAATTGCCGAAACCACATCAGAATATGAAAAAGAAAAATTGCAAGAAAGATTGGCTAAATTGAGCAATGGAGTCGCTGTTTTGAAAGTAGGCGGTTCCAGTGAGGTTGAGGTCAATGAGAAAAAGGACAGAATCACTGACGCTTTGTGTGCCACTCGTGCTGCTGTTGAAGAGGGTATTGTTCCAGGAGGTGGTGTAGCCTTATTGAGATCAATCAAAGTTTTAGATGGCTTAACTGCTGCTAATGATGATCAAAAAGTTGGTGTTGAAATTGTTCGTCGAGCTCTTAGAATGCCAGCTTATACAATCGCTCAAAACGCGGGAAAAGAAGGAGCCCTAATTGTTGATAAAATTTTGTCTCAAGCTTCTGCTGAATCTGGTTATGATGCTCGTAATGATCAGTATATTGATATGGTTAAAGCTGGCATCATTGATCCAACAAAAGTAATCCATTCACAACAATAAAATTGACTTTTCTTAAGTGTTTTTTTTTTAATGAAAAGGTTGTTCGTTCTGCTCTCCAGGATGCTTCAGGAGTTGCTTCGTTGTTGACAACTGCTGAATGCGTTATTGCTGAGCAACCAAAGGAGGATAAACCAGCCGCTGGCATGGGAGGCATGGGCGGAATGGGTGGAATGGGTGGAATGGGAGGTATGGGAGGCATGGGTGGAATGGATTTTTAGAATAAAAAAGCCTCGATAAAAATAAAAATTCATTGTTTATGTCCTTTTTTATTTTTAATTCTTTTTTTTTGATCTTCTACTCCGATTATTGTTGATATTTTTAATAAAATATTTAAGAGAAAAATTTTTTTTAAATGTAAACTTTTGAGGTATAGACAATGAGATTGTTTTAGTAATTAAATAATTTTAGTACTTTTTGGTAATTAATTTTATTATTTTTGTTTTAATTTTTACTAATAGCTCTCTAATCTACAACAAACCTGAATCCCTAAACCAGGACTCTGTCCAGGATCCCGTTGAATTTTTTTAAAAAAAGACAGATAACCACAAATTACAAAAAGTATAGAATGTACAAAAAAGGAATATAGCACAAATAAAGTAAAATTAAAATTCAGTACAAAAAGTACTAAAAGAAAAATAGCTATTTTATATTTGAATCTCATTGTCTATCCATGAAACTTTTGAGAAAAAAATAAAAGTTATTTAATTTTAAGTGAGTTATTACAAAAAGATGCCCAGGAAATATGTTATGAAACTAAAAATGTGAAACTATCAAAATATTGGGTTAAATTTGATGATTTTTTGTCTAAAATTATAACCGAATTTTGTTCTACATTCAAAAAAATTATTTTTTAATGCATCATTAGTTGCTTTTTGATCTAAGAGTCACCAAAAAAATTTAACATATTAATCTCTTGTTCTTTTCAACATGCTTAAATGAAATGCTTTAATCCATAACCCCAAAATCATATTTAAATTTGAAAATTTTGATTTAAATTTTTATTTGGTATGGATTTCAAATTTTACACATTGATATGTTTAAAAGCCTTAGCTTTGATAAAAATTTTACTCAAAGGCTTTTAAAGATAAGCCTAACTAATTATCTTTTTAAAAAAATCACTAGATTTTAGTGTTTTTTTTTACAAATGTCAAAGAAACAAATTTTCTAATAAAAATGAGTTCATTACACTATGAAAGCAAACTGATAAAATTATTTTTTAAAAAAATTAATTATTTCAGTAAAAATCAATCATGTAAATTAAAAAATTTTTTAAACTTTTAATCGTTATTTTTTTTCTAATTAATTAATTTTATTTGTTTACTCATTCAATAATGCCAAATGAATTCAGCAAAATTAAAAACTTTTTTATTTCTTGTAGTAATAAATGTTATAAAGCTAATTTTATAGGTCTCTTTTTTTTTAATTGTATATCTGTATCGAGCTAGTGCTCCTTCAGTTTAAAAAAAATTTTATATACATTTACAGAATAAAAATAAAGTTAGTTTCCATAAATTTAAAAGAGAGTCAGTTAAATATACAGTTTGGGTTTTATTATCAATTGATTCTTTTTAATAAGTGAATTAAATTTTACCAAAAATTTACCATATATCGTGTTAAAGCTTATCACTATTATTTTTATTATTATTATTATTACCATGACAAAATCAAAAAGTGGAGAAAAAACTTTTGAATATTTTTGCTCAAGAATAATAAAATGCTTTGTGATCAAGAGATCACTGTTGATATTTTCAACGTTTAAGCCTTCAATTTTCAATAACATAAATTTAATTTATATAGATTTTGTTTCAAAATTTGAATTATTGAAAATAAAAGCTTGAAAAAAAAAGCTTATAAAAGATGATTTTTGAACGAGGAAATTTTTCACTTATTTTTTTAATAAATCGGTTTGTTAAATTAAGTTATTTGTATATATATTCACACAATCAAAAGAAAATATGGTTTATTCTTTGTTAATTGAAAAGTTAAATTTTTATTCTTGAAGCACCCATATTAATAGGTCAAAATATTAAGCCTTATTAGTTGGTTAGTGGTTTATAATTTTCTTATCTGACTCTCAAGTTTCAAATTAATCTTATACGATTGCATATTAAAAATAAAAGATTAAAATATCAATTTAGAATAATTTGAGTGTCTAATTTCGATAGTCAATATTTTTAATTAAATTTAATTTTTAGAGAGCAACTAGCAAAATTATTTTAAACTAAACAATTTAAAAAATATTCACAAAAGTTTTTTATTAAACGGTAGTTAATTCTAAACATAAATTCAATAAATAGCAATTTATTAATTAGAAAAAAAATAAAATAAAATAAAAAATTCTCTTTATAAATTTATAATTTGATGTAGCTTATGACCAAACTTGCAAAAAATATTAGTCCAAATAAAGTATAGATTGAGCTTAAATTTTTCCTTGATACGTTCAGCATTGAAAAAATCGACTGCTTATAAACAAACCGAGCACTATTTGCATTCAAATTTTCATTTTGTACTCGTATTGAGCGAATTAGGCCTTTGTATGCACAATGATATTTTCCTTTGTCAATTTTGGGATTAAAATTCGGTATTATTAATTTACTGTATGTCGATTTAGTTGAATGATCAACCATTTGAATAATTGTGTGCTGATTCGGCTCAGTGCTATCGGTTCTATTTTGAGCACTGTAATGTAAAAAACTTCTTATTCTATGCCGATTAAAGTACCAGCGTATGTGATCATTCGGACTTAGTATATCGTTATATTTACAAATTAGCACAATGGCATTATTGACTCCATTAAAATGATTGGTATTATGGTTATCAAATTTTCCATCTGTTTTATTTATATAAATATCGGAATCGTTCAAAATTTTTAACTCAGCTTAAAAAATATAAATAAATTTTTTTTTCTCTAAATTTTTTTAATCTTACATAAAACATTAAGTCTATAAACTTGTCCATATGCATTTTCTGAATTCAGTACACAATAGTATAGGGCTGAATCCTCCTTCTTGAGTTTTCTTATTTCCAAATTCCAAGTAAGTCTGTAGTCGTCTTCAAGTATGCCATTCGTATCCGGTATAAATACTTGCTTGATCGGTCGAATTCGCAAATCAGATATAAAAGTTTCACTGCCTATGGTGAGAACATGAACAGCTATTTTGTCATATTTTCTATGCCATACAATATGTTGATCCTTTCTGACATTCAGAGAGCAATTGATTAGAACCACCTCATTTTCTTCTAGCCACAAGTCATGATATTTTCCAATTGGTAAACTCTTATTCGTGTTTAGCTCATGACTTGAATGATCAGCTTGACCATTTTTGATAACTGTTATTAAAATTTCAAACAAAAAAAAATATGTCAGTTGATATGCCTTCCTCATCTAGTTATTTTTACGTAATTTATCTTTTCTTTATTCTATTCTTTATGTTTTAACATTTAAATCTAAAAAAAAGACCGCTTTTGGGTTATTCAAGTTAGAATAAAATTGATTCGGGTATAATTTATTATACGCTCGATAATTTCGAGATTAACTTGGGAATAATTGTTTGAAACAAATGATTACTTAAGTTTATAGTAGAATTTTAATTATTTCTAAATTTACAAAATATAAACAAATCAGGTTTTGGCTAAAAAAAAAAATTAAAACCGATTAACAATTATTTGATTTAGATGAATTCATTCGGATTTAGAAGTATTCTCCCAGTCCGGTTTGTTGTGATTGTTTAAAGATTTACAAAAAATATTTGTTTTGACAAAAAGAAAAAATTTATAAAACAAAATATAAAAAAGAGAAAAAAGTTGAGCTTTAACTTGGAGTCCTATAAATTTTAAAATTTTACTTTTGACAAAAGAAAAACAAGTAAGACATAGAAATTAAAAATAGAAAAAAAAAAAAAGAGAACGAAAGCTAAGATTTGGTCGATATTTTTTTTGCATGTCTTTGACGCTATGTGATTGACAATGACTGATTAACTTTTGCTTATCTATACCACCTATTTTATATTATTTTCTAATAGACTCATAAAATTTTTTTTATTTCTGATTAAATTAATTTAATTAAATAAATAAAATTAACCTAAATAAAATTTTATTTTAAAAGAAAACACAACAAAAAAAAAACTATTTCAACTTTTTTTGTTAAATTATCTTTAAAATTGTGTCTTTGATTTCGGTCCTTGTTTGAGATCAGTCTGGTCCATTTGATGCATTAGACTCGATTTAATCAAATAGTTACGCGATGATTACAAACAACCACCTAAAGTCCGATTTAATTTTCGAACATTAGGTTGTGTCTCACGCTCAGGCAAAACACAAAAGACAACAAAAATCAAAGAGACTCTTATTCGGCTTCGGCTAAATCTTATAAAAACAAAAAGGCCAAATGAAAAGAAACCCTAAAAGCCGATTTAGACTAAAAATTGACTGCAACAAGCTTTTAAATTTGTTTGCTAAACATTGTTAAATGAAAATAAAGAATGATAGTAAAGTAATAGATCAAGTATAAGTATTGAATTACGAAATAGATAAATTCACATAATACAATCCTTGATATTAGACCTTGTCATTCAGGAGATCTTCGCCAGAGATTCGATTAAATCGCTGCTCTCAAGCGTGCTAGCTAATCATCAAACTCTCTCATGCAAAATATCCGAAAGGCAAACTTGGTAATTTACTCAATGCAAATTAAATTTTATTCCTCATTGCACAATATAAATAAAAATCTTTTCAATTATTTACTAATACTAATTTTGAATTATCTAACCTTTAAAAAAAAAAAACAAAATAGAAAAGAAAAAAAAAAACCTAAAATCTTAAATAAAGAAATGAGATATTCTATTAAAAGAACTAAATGAATAGGATAAATCAATCAAAACCTAGAATAATAATAATCCTATAGATTTAGCATTGATTTTTGTTTTTGATACATGTTCGTTTAGAAACTCGTGTTATTTAAATTGTTTGACTAGAACACATTCTCCTATTGACCAAATGGTTAACTATTTTTTTTTCGTTGTTTGATAAATTAAATTTTTGTTTCTTAAATTTGTAAAAGTCACAGAGAATAAATATTAAGATAATGCACTAAGATATTTCACATGGGTTTTACGCGGTGTAAATTAAACCTTGCCGCAAAGTCACATTCAAACTAGGACTTTTTTTTTTCTTAGAAAAAAAAAAAAGAAAAAAAGAAAAAAATGTAATTAAATACTTTAATTAGATTTGGTCTAAAAAATCAAACGAATCTCTTTCAAAGTAAAGTTGATAATTTATCAAGATTTTTTAAAGTAAATATCGACTAAGAAAATTATCGAGCATTAGTGATGACATGCAACTAAATCAAACAAACAAATCTTTAAATTAGGTTCAAGTTAATTACTTTTATTTTTTTCACAAAATAAAAATGAAAAAAAATGAGAATAGCCCTTGGCCGATCTTAATTGCTATTGAGCACCTTGGCCAACTGAGTGTATTTTCCAAAATCTAATAAAATTAAATCGAGTGAATTTAATTTCTAGTTTCTGGTCAGTGAGCATCCGCTCTAACTGATCTGCTAAAATGTGAAAATTTCTAACTGTTTCAAGATAGGATCAGATAATTGAATTCTGGAAGCCGTACTAAGCCGAATTTGTTTTTCGACAACTGGACATTTTTCATCTACTTTTCTGATTCTATGGCTTTTAAACAATCTGTTTCATGCGAACTATTTTTCAAGAGAGATAGAAATCGAGACATATCGGAAACTTTGTAACTTTGTGAACAATGCAAAAATTAGTCTCCTACTAAAATCAATTCGAATTTTTGAATGCAATTCATGCGCAAAATCAGGAAACTGTTCAATACTTGAAGACAAACAAATTGAAACGCGATTATTTCAACGAGTTAATCGAAATAAACAAATTTATTAAACTAGTCATGCTATGTGCTCTCTAAGTATACCTTTAATTGATTTTTTTTCTCTCTCGATATGTTCATTTCAAAGTCCATTACCGGTTTTCACTAATCCGAACTACTCTTTCAATAATTAAAATATAATCAAGTCATTCAACGATTTAACATTTAATTAAAATCTCATACATTTGAAAGTTCTATGCAAGAACTGACTTTTTATTTAACTTAAAGAAATTCAATTTTCAAAAATCTCTTCTCAACATTCTTAAGATTCTATAAAAAAAAACTTAACAGACTTTAAATTTTTAAATTAAACAATTCAAATAATTTAAATAAAAAAAAATAAAAAATTGAAAAAAAAATAACCTTAAAATTTTCATAAATGCGCTAATGATTTTTCTTTTAAATTCAATTTCATTTATTTATATGATTAAAAATTTATTAAGCAAATAGTTGTTGGATAATTTTAAATTTATCCGACAATTTAAGTAAACAAACTTTGTTTTGATTAGTTATTAATTTTTTAAATTACACCTATAATTAAATATTTCAATTGACTTGGAAATATTGTAAATTATATGATTAAAAATAAATGTATTTTTTTCAATAAACTCACTCAAAGTCGATTTTATTTTTCTTTTCAAAGTTAAAAATCGCTCAAAACCCCATGAAACTAATTTTTATTATATTTAAAACAATGTCTACTTAATAAACAAGTCCTAAAGAAACTAATCAAGCATGAAGCATATTCGTCTAATGGATCATTAAAAAGATCAATCATTTACAAACAAAGATTTTAAACTAGAAATTTAAAATCACCTTAAATAAAAATGGAAAATTCTAAAATTTCAAAAAAAAATATTTTTTTCATAGAAAAATTTCTTATTTTTAATCGATTCTATGTCATGTAAACTAGAAAAAAAAATAATAAATTTTTTTTAAAAGAAATTCGAGAAAACTAATCGGTAAATTTTATCAACCATGTGTCTCAAATATTTTGTACCACACTAATGGAATTAAATTATTGTTTTTATTTTGTAGAAATTAGAAAAAAAATAAAAGATAATGATCTCGAGTGTTTCGAGACAATAATAATATCAAGTCAATATTTTTCAACATGACTACAGGAAAAATAAACGCTTTAGAAACAAATTCATTGAAATGTGAGTAATGAATCATTAGAGCGAATTAAATCGAATAACTTAATTGATCAGTAAACAGTTCACTAACTCAATCGAATACTGATTGCGTTAATCTTTGAGATTAATGGTTTTAAAAAAAATTTATTCACTTGATAGACTTGGTTACCATCTTATTAAGCTTTATTAAATCTTTTCTTTTTTGGGAAAAAAGCAGATAAACAAAAAGTACATTTTTTTTTGATAATAGCTTAATTTGAATAAAATAAAGTTATGTAATTCTTGTAAATGATAATGGTTTTTTGTAACGATAAAAAGCAATGCTGATTGAAATGTTATTTGGAAAAAAATTTCAATTAAAACTCTGGATATTTCATTGTTTTTAAATTGATTGAGGAATAAACATTTCTAATAAACAAGAATAATTATTTTAAAGAAAATTAAAATAACCAAAGTTTAAATTAAACGAAAATTCGTTTAATTATGTTAAGTGCTAAAATTTTTGAGAAATTAAAATTTACAAATGCAGTTTATTTTGATTAAGATCAATCTAAACACTTTTAGAATCTTATTTCTGCTAATCTTGCCCAATTTTGAAGAGATTTATAACTGAAATTCGATCCTGATTGTTTTGATCATTTAATAAAAGATAAGAAGGAAATTTAATATTCAATTTGATTGTAATATGGGTGTCATTTATATTTTAAGCATATTCGCTTATTTAATTAATAAATGAAAATTGTTTTTTATGAAAATATGTTGGACGAAAAAATGCTGAATTTTATGTAATTTATCACAATATCTATTTGTGCCATTAGACATCTATTTAATTTATTATCGAGAATGATTTCGTTCATTCTCTGTGAACAATCGGGTGTAATGATTAAAGATATTTCCTAATAGAAAATAAATCATAAGTCAAATGATTAGAGATGCATTCATCTTCTAAGCTAATCATTTTTTTTAATAAATAATCGATGGTTTCTTCCTTTTTCTTCAATTCAATATTTCCGAGATTTAAATTTGAAACTAAAAAAGTGACCGGAATATCAACTTAAGTTAATGACTTTTTTTGACTGCCTAGCAAATAAATTAAACAATCAAAAGTTAATTTATTTGTTTTTAAATTGAAGAAAAAAATTAGCCTAGGTGAATATTATCGATTTGATATTTATTATTTCTTATCTCATATTTTAAGAAAGGAAATAGATAAAATTTGCATTTTACTATTTGTGATTAAAGAAATCAGCTCAAAATTTATGCAAATAACTTTTGGAATTTGTTTGCTGAATAAGTAAATAGATAGTTTGAAAAAATTTAAAATATTTATTTTCCTATTTTTAAACATTAATACCTAAAAATTAAACTTGTTTAGGAATTAAACATCCCTCAATAATGAATAGTGTTTAAAAAATAAAATTTGTTTTCGATTAGATATAAATTAGTAGAAAGCAACATCTTTATTTAATCCAGACTTTGTTTCTCTTCAAATTGCGTCATTTTACTATATTTAACTTACATGCAAAATATATGGAAAAAATTTAATTATTCCAAGCTATTTTTTGAATCAGTAACACAAAATATTTATTTAACTAATTTGCTTTTGTTTTTTGAAAAAATTTATCAACATTAATCATTTTTATTTTACTGAAATAATTTTTTTTTCTTGTTAAAAAATTTCCAAAATGAAACCGAAAAAAAATTTAATTCAAAATTTAATTAAAACTATTTATGTTGATATATTAATTTATAATCTTAAGATCTTCATCCAAATTTATACAATCTATTATTCAATCTTCGCTCTAAATAGACTTATAAAAAATCTATTATTTTCAAAATTAATATTACATATTACAATCAAAAATATTTACAGATAGTATTTGAAAGAAATTATTTGATAAATAAATATATTAATAGGATTAGTAATTTTATAAACTATGACTTAAATAGCGTTTCAATAAAGAATATTTTTTTCACATTTCCCTTCAAATATTTAAGTTGCACAAGATTATGAATTTCAATTTTTTTGCATCAAGATTCGAAAAAAAAAAACATCTCTATAACAAGATATTAACAAGAAATTTAAAAAGCTCTGTATTAAAATAACAAATAATTAATTGAATTTTCAAAATAAATCAATTAAAATAGCCAGGTAAATTTAATAAAAAACTAAAATTGCAATTAATCAATTTAAAATGGCAACGATTAAAATAGCAAGTATATAAAGATTGAAACAGTAAGCTTTCTACAATCAAATTTAAAATTAAAAAAAATCTCAAATTAAAATTTTATTTAATTTTTTAAATTAAAAAAAAAATGTAGCATATATTTTTATGTTAAATTAATATCAAATTTGTTTAAGGAAATATTGTGTATATTGACATGTTACTATTTTTCAGGTGTAAACTATTTGGCTAAAATCGTGTTTTCAAATTTAAACTACTTATTCTTAACAAAAGTAACAAAAAAATCAAAAATTTAATTTTACTTTTAAAATAGAATATTATTAATTTTAAATTAATTTTTAGTTTAAAAGTTTAAAAAAGTCTAAAATAATTGAAATACTGTAATATTGCTCTTTATTGAACTTTTTAAAAGTATACATTACCATGTCTCAAAAGAATGACCCTCAAAACTTTTAACTAATTCGTATTCAACAGAACAAGTTAATTGTAGTAAATGATTTCCTAAAATTTCATTTTTTAATATATTAGGCTTGTTTCTTAAAAGCTATGTGGTTAAATTAAAAAAAATAATCAGAAAGGTACAAAAACTAGGTAACAATAAAATGTCTATAGAGGAATTTATTAAATTTATAGGCAAAATTATAAACCTCTATGGTTAGACTATAACTACAGTTTGCGGTGCAAGTGTGGAACCCAAGTAAAAAGATAGATGTGGTGTGAATGCACTAGAAATACCTCTAACTTTTGGAGGCATGGACTATGAAATGCGATTGCAGAAGATGAGTCTAACCAAACTAAGCGAAAGGCGAATAAGAGGAGATTTAATCAAAATGTATAAACTAGCTAGTGGATTGAAAAATGCTAAACTAACTAGAATCCCTTTATCTATATCAGAAGAGAAAAGAGTAAAATTAAGAGAAAATAGTATGAGAATGCACAAGGAGAGCTTTCGTGCCAAGTTTAGAAATAACTTTGCAAGTGCAGTGACAGTCCAACATGTTTTCTTTTTAAACAAAGTGGTCCCACAATGGAATAAGTTGCCTGATAGTGTTGTAATCCAGATATACGGAAGTGTTCAAGACTGCATTGAATACTTCTATAAATCTGGATTTGTGGAGTGAATGAAAGTGAAAGTGTTGAGCTGAAGTAGCCATATCCATTGAATTTGATATGGCTGCTTCAGCTCCGCACTGCCACAAAGCAGTAATGGGCTTGATACTCTTGTTAGAATGTCACAGCAATAACTACTAACTAATTAACTGTAACTGTAGTGTTCAATAAAAAAATTTAGAATTCATTTAAAACCTAAAAAATGTCAAGAAATATGTTGTTTATTTGTAACTATCGCCGCTATATGAAAGCATATAACCTGGTGATTCATTTAAATTGTTTGTTTGAGTGTCTACATATTTTAGAATAAACGGAGTACTGTTTGACGAAGTCGAATAGTCTTCCATAATTTTATCAAGTTTTAATTTAGGAGTTTTAAACTCTGGAAAACGATAAAATTGAAATGTTAGAAAGATGTTCTTGGGTTTAGGTTCAGATGAGTCATTTTTTCTGGCTTCAAGAGTGCGTGAAAAGGCCATTCAACCTTGGAATTGAAAGTGTTAGTAATAATTTATTTTATGAAGTATTAAAAGTAATTTTTTTTGGTTTTAAAAAAAAAAAGATACTTATAATACTAGGTGTGAAAAATTTTTTGAAAAAATTTTTTTTCTAAACCTCTAAGATAAAAGATATTTAATATTGTTTAAAATTTTATAATAAAATTAGTAGAACCAAAAAAACCAATTTCAAAAGTTTTTTTCTTAAAATATTAAAGCCTAAAAGTTTGATAAATTTTTAAATGTGCCTATTTGCTAGAACGATCAAATTTTTGGACATAATGAACTCTCAAGGCAAACGTTTCTTCATTTGTATCACTTTCATTATTGATAAAAACATAAATTTCCACAAAACCAGTAAAAGGATTGGGTAAAAATCTCAGTGCCAGAGTTTTGGTCTCATTAGCCGAAAGTTTTAAACGTCTTTCTTTAAAAGTCAACAAGTCATCTCTGTTTGTGCTCAGAATAAAAACTCGTTCTGTTGAATACGGATTGGTGAAAAGAACCCTCTTTTGGGCTGAAGTATTGGCAGATTGACTTGTCGATATGGGCAATGTGAGCTCAAAAGCTTTCGACACAACTGGTGGCTTACAGTTAACATTAATAAACCATGAATGAACAAGATGTGACATTTCAACATCGACAACATTTAGATAGTAGTGTCTTGTGCCTGATTTAGATGGTTGTACGCCAACATTAATTTCTTGTACAGAACTGGCGGGCAGCATGAATTGATCCTCTGGTATTGTCGACATTTCATCAGACAAATTTGCAAAGCACTTAACCAGCCTTGATGAGCTAGTTCCTCTGAGAACCAAGCTAAATCGACTTGTTTGTCCAAGTGAACATGCCACATCAACGCGTTCAAGTGAATGCACATAAATTTTCCATATTTGTAATGGCACTGCATAATATTGGTCAGCATATATGGCAAGATAGAATTTTTTAACACTTGGTGAAGGGCCAGTGGCGACTTTGATAAAAATATCATGTGGTTCTCCCACGCTAACAGGACGCGACTCACAAACTACATTTGCATCACTAGCTCTGACATAAATTTGACTTGTTCCTTGGTCAACAGCGGTTCCGTAAAGATTTAAATCGGCACCATTTAAAGCAACATTTGCATTTGAGGCCAGCATTCGTGCTGATGATGGAAGGCGAATTGTTTTCTTTAAAAATGTACTTTCACATTCATTAAAGCGAAATGTTTGATTAACTACATGCGGCTGTTGATCTATTATCAGACTAAGAATGGCTATTGGATTTCCATCATTGGCCCTAAAGTAAATACTTGATTTTTTAATTTCAAATTTCGGTTTGTCCAAAGGAATCATTCCATTTGGATCAAGTTTGATGTTTGATGACTCTGCTTTAAATGTTTGATACTTGAATGGTATGTTTATTGTTTCTTTTGGTCTAAGAAAAACTTGAGGATATTTAATGACTATGTCTTTTTTTTCTCCGTTGCCGACTCCTACCGTAACAGCTTCTTGCTTATGAAACATATTTTCTTCTATTTGAGTATATATTTGATTCAGTAATTTCAGATGACGCCATTCTCTTGCATCGGTAACTATTTGAATTTCTGGATCATCGATCATTATGGTTACTGTTTGAGCTTCATTATATGGATTTGTAATTACAAATTCGAAAAACTCCACAATACCAAAATTCGGATAAATTGCGTATTCTGTCGTTATATACTCGTTAAGTTTATTCATTATTTGGTCATGTTTGGTCTGATTACGAAAAAATTCCATTATTCTTTTAAATAAAAAATATTAGTCATGTTCATTTATTAATTAAATTATTAATGAAATTAAAAGGAAATAATCAATTGAACATTTTTATTCAGAAATTTAGCAAGTACTTTAGTTCTTGTAAAATTAAATTTAATTAAGTTTTAAATAATTATATTTTTTGATAATTAGCAATACAATAACGCAATAATTCTTTTTACTTTTTTAAAACAGAATAATAAGAAATATTTAAGAAATTCTAATGTTGTACTTTAATTTTTAAAATATATACTATATTGTATTTCTTATTTTTTATACTTTCTTTATTCATTTTTTCTCATTTTAAACTAACCAACATAAATACCATATTCCATTGTTTGATACTACACCCTTATAAACCGAAAGACAACTTTGGCGCATTAAACATCATCTCATTCATGTTAGAACATTCTTAAATTATACCGCATGTTCCAAAGGCATTTTTCAAACCTTGGTTTGCATTTAAATCAAGTTTAAATGCATCATTAATGCTAAAAATATTTTATAATACCCTATTAAAAATTTTTTAAATAGAGTTTTTGATATAGCGTTAGAATTTGGATCTAAAGGAGAAAAAGTAAAATAATCATTTAATTTTAGATTACAAGATTCGCCAGATGTTATATCTTGGAAAAGATGCTTTGCACATTATTAGAGATTCTTGGAAAAAGGTAACCTCAATTACTATCAACAACTGTTGGAAGAGGTGCAGTATTGTGCCAACAACAAACTTACAAACTCCAAGTATCCCAGATGAACATTTAAAAGTCGTCGAGAGTCTGGATGAACTTTTAAAAAAACTCAAAAGTGGCTTTTATAATTATAGAATGACCGCTGATAAATTAATAGACGTTGAGGCTGACGAATCGACGGGCGAGGCCCTAACAGATCAAGATATAATTGTAATTGTTCAAAAAAACAATCAAAACTGTGATGACGAAGTTGAGGTAATCGATCAAGAACCTGTTTCTGTAAGTTATAAACAAGCAAAGCAGGCAATAGATCAAGTTCAAATTTTTTTTGAAACTTCTAAAGATTTTAACGAGTGTGACTTAGAATTGTTATCGATAATAAAAGAGCGGATGTCTGATTTGAGGTTGTCAAGTCTAAACCAGACATTTATTTCCTCTTTTTAAAAAAAAATTAATTTAAAAATTATTCCGTTTACTTTAAAATTAAATGTTTATTGAACTATATTTCTATAAATTGTTATCAATAAAATTTTGTATCAAAATTTACATTCGTTAATTCGAAAATTTTAAGATTTTTGTTCGTTTACGGATTAAAGATAATCCGTAAAACTTAATCCGTAATGGTTATTTTCGGTCCCGTCTGTTACGGATTAAAGAGAGTAGACTGTATTGAGAAAAATAATGCTGCATAAAAGCAAAAAAAATTTTTAATGCAGACCAAAGGTTTAATTAAATGCCTCTGTAACATGCGATATAATTTAAGAATGTTTTAACATGGATGAGATTAAAATTATTTCTATGTTATTTCATTTTTTAATACCAAACAATAAATCATTTTTTTTTACATTTAAATAAATGTATTGAGACAATTCTGTTAATTTTGGATTTTTTCTGATTGTTTCATTATTTTTTTTAATTTTTAGAAAGATGGAACCGAAAGAATAAATTAAAAAGAAGAAAAGCATTTAATAAAGGTAAAGATGCTTTTTGTTTCACCCGTAGTTTTTTTATCGAAAGAGCTAAAAATTCATGTGTTTTAAACTTACTTTAAGTCTTTATCTCTTTCTTGAATAATTCTGCGATGATTTCCTAGTAATTGAGGAGGAATTTCAGAATTTTTCAATTTTCTTAACAACTCCATTCGATTTAATTTTCTTTTTTTCAATGGATCAATATCTCCATTATCCTAGAACAAATAATTAGCGAAGAAAAAAATTTCAAATGGAATTACAGCTAAAGATTTGGATGACTTATTGCTTAAAGCTGCATGAATGTCTTTGAAAGTATCAGTCATATGATGGGCTTTTGAGTAATTATGAGTTATAAAACCCTTTGAATTTGTTTCGTCAATCTTTCTTGACAGTAATTTCTGCTCTCCGAACGAATTTATCGAGCTTTTGGATGCAATAACTCGGGTATAGGGCATAGCTGGAGCAAGGGAAGTTTCTTTAATAGGATCGTTCATATCTGGAACAGGCGTACCAACATTTCCGATTCTAACATGCAATAAACCTTGAAATTTGATGTGACTATTGTTGGAAAAAGCAATGCCAACTGAACTTGTTCCACTATTAAGCCTGCAGTCGTCATCATATTCGGTGCTCAAAACATCCAATTCAAAAGTGGACTGAACAGCTTCTTTGCCTTGACGAAGCAATTCTTTTAATTGCATGGTGCACGTGCCAATTAAGTGCAAAGTGTCCGCATCCCATACATCAATAAACATAGCTTGATGTGCCAAATATTGCAAAAATATTCTCTTTTCACCAAATTTCAAATTGGATGGATCAACGCTATATGAAAGCATATAACCTGGTGATTCATTTAAATTGTTTGTTTGAGTGTCTACAAATTTTAGAATAAACGGAGTACTGTTTGACGAAGTCGAATAGTCTTCCATAATTTTATCAAGTTTTAATTTAGGAGTTTTAAACTCTGGAAAACGATAAAATTGAAATGTTAGAAAGATGTTCTTGGGTTTAAGTTCAGATGAATCATTTTTTCTGGCTTCAAGAGTGCGTGAAAAGGCCAAAAATTGAAATACAATTTGATTTTGTGCGAGCATATCTGATTCTTCTTTTTGTAAATCAAATTGAAGAAGTGAATTTGACTCAAGAACATAAGCCTGTTTACCAAAACGATCTAGAATAGGAGAAAAATTGGCACTATTCAATTTGGCATAAGCTGCGCGTGACATGGTTCTGCCTCCGATTTGACCGGGACTCAAGGCCAATATAGGCTGATGCAAAGATGGATTATGAATGGGATACAGTTCAATGCTACCTTGGAATAGCCCAGACAGTCGTTGTGATTCTGATGCGCGCTGTATCAACTGACTCATTAGGAGATTAGCCTCAGGGGTCTGAAAGTTTTGATCTGGCTTATTTATAGTCATTGAATTGTACAAGTCATAAACAGCTTTTTGCTGTGTATCATTTAATTTTTGAGAAGATTTGAATTTTTGTAAATTAGCCTTTGATTTTAAATCTGTTTCAGACTCGAATTCTTGATCGAATTCGGGTCGACTTTTAAAAGTAACCTCATTGCCTTTTCTAATATCGAACATAATTCGACCATGAGCTGTTTTTGAAGATTGTTCATCCTGCATTCTAGTGTCCGGACGTTTAAAGACCAATCTTTGTCCTGGATTGATGGCTTCAAAACCCGAGCCAAACATGTTTATTTCAATTCGATTTTGGTCTAGTTTATTCAAGTTGTCAGTAAAAGGACAATAAGCCGCCCATCTTATGAGGATGTAGTGAGTTTCGAATCTTTTTTTAAATGAATGGGAGTTTTTATTTTTTGGATCATGATCTATTTGAACTTGTATTGGAATATTAATCACATACTCAACCTCAAATACAATTGCACACAAAGAATCTTCAAATACTTGATCTAATACCACACTGTTTCTCATTTTAAGTCTTGTGGCACTACTTTAAATTAAAAGATAAAAAAATACATTATTAATTAAGATTCGGTACTTAAAATTTTCGGCATCAATTTCATTATTTTTTGGCTTCAAACTGCTTTTTAGACTGAGTCTTTTACTGCTAACAAATTGAGACGATTTCTGCATTAACTTTGAATCATCAATGGACAACTCGACTACATAAGGATCCTGGATATATCTCCAACCATTATGAACTCCAATCTTTAAGTATTTAAAATTATCTTCTAAATTAAAAATATTAAATCAAATGCTACTTTTAGCCTTCTTTCAATGATTGAAATCATGCCTGGCTCAATTTTTATGTTGTCCCATAGCGACTTGTCTTGTGCAATCAATTGACAAAATTCACTTTCGAATTTATTTACATTTGGATGTAAATTGATAAATAAATCATCAATGATAACTGAAAGCTGAGGTACTAATCTAGGTTTTTCGAGTGATGCTTTTTAGAAAAAAATTAATACAAATCGATTTTCAGACTAGAAAAATTTATTAAATTTTTTGATTCAAAAATTTTATTTTAAATAATTTTTAAACATCTTCCTTAAACCTCAATATCTTTCAAAGGAATAACTACTTTTATTTTAAAAATTTTTTTAAATTTTGGTTTTTCGAAATTTGGTAAATTGTACATAAACAAACGATAAAATATCTAATACTAAAATACTGGAAGAGTTTTTTTGGCGATTTATTCTATATCTCTTATTTGTATTTGATTAAACAAATGTAATTATTTTTTATAATTTTTTTTGCAATCATAATAAATGATAACTAAAATCAAAAAATATTAAAATTAATTTATTTTTATTGTAAAATATGCTTATTTTCATAGAATAAAAATTAAAAAGAAAAGTTAGGACAAGGAGTCCTAACTGCTGTGGTATAATAATCAATTAGAGTTCTAAAAATAGCCTCTTTTTTTTGATTATTCAGATTTTTTTTTTTAAATTTCAATTTTTAATTCAAAATTGCTAGAAATATTTTTCTTCTCTTACATATATTTTGTAAATTGAGCTAAAATCTAAAAAGTTTAATTAATTTACAATTCCTACAAAAAAAATGTATTAAAAATTGATAAAAATTTTTGTAACAAAACAAAAAAAAGGAAGCTCAAATTTTTTCAATATCTTAAAATTATTTAAATTATTTACGATTTTAAGATTTGAAAAATCCCTGCAAAAAATAAAATAGGAAGAATTCTAAATAGTTTCAATTAACTTGTTTTTTTTTTCCTTATAGGCTCCTTGTGGAGCATAGGATTATTAATTAACTTGGTTAATTTTAAGCTATTCCAATCCTGTTTAAATAATTAATTTAATCAAAAAATAGTTTCACAATGAAAAAAAATTTTTTTTTTAATTTACATTTAACTGAAGAATCTGTAAATATTCCTCCAATGCGTTCTAATCTTCCAAGAAAAACATTTTCTGGCAAAAATTGTTTTAAAGCAGAAAGCCTTGGTTTATTCGAAAATTTGTAGTTCAAATACAAGCCTGACATTTCTTTTAGCTGTGGACAAGCCTCAAATGGTTCTTCCATGAAAAAAATAGCTCTTGGAGTTCCATAGTAAAAACCAAGTCGCTTTTTTGACTCTTTCTCTGAGATAAATGGACGAAAAAAAGTCCATCCACAACTTTTTACTTTTTCGTTCAAGTTTATTACGATTTCTATCACAATTAGAATGTGTTCATCTTTTAAAGCTGTTGAAAAATAGCTTATTTCGTTCATTTCTAATTTTCCGCTCGATTTATTGACTTTTTTGGCTGGACTAGGCCAAGTAATGCCGTAAAAGCGCTTAAAGCTTGTATCAAACAAGCTAAGATTTAAACTTATCTTTAAATTTTGCTCGGATTCTTGCAATTTTAGAGAAAGTCCCTCGACAGAATCGAGCTCAATGCAAAAAAACTCTACTGGTAAGTTTTTTTCTGTGATTTCCTGCAAACGTGCTTCATGTGGACTAAGAACTTTGGATGCATGTCCGAAAAAGTAATCTTTCCAATCGCTCATAGAGTCCAATATTTTATCATCCATTTTCTGTTTTTTAAAAATTTTATAGCAAAATATTTTTTGCAATTTTTTCAACTATCTGAAACATTTTTTATGGTTGCTATGCAACCTAACTAAATCGAAATATCCACTGCATATGGCTCTGTTAGAGTCTTGGATTCATTCAAGCATTAGCCTCAAATAATTAAGCAATTTTATATACAAAATTTATTTTAAAAAAAATTCGTAACGGGATACAAAGAAATTATAACTATACAAAAATCTTGAATCAAAAACAGTAGACTTTATAATGAATTTAGTTGAGATTGGTACAAAAATGGGTAAATTAAAGTAAGAGCTTTGGATATTACATCCGAATTTGAACTTAAAATTATCAACTTTCCCGTTGAGTAAACATTAACCGAAGTCTTCAAAGAATCTAGCTTCATAAAGACTATTGGAGATAGCTCGGGATTAAATTCACATTGATCCGGATAAAGTAATGCCAAATTAGATAAATTGATATAAAATGGGACTCTACTCGTTGACATCACATTGACTACTCTATAATCATGAAACTTAATCTTAAAACCAAGCTTTTGAAGCTGTCTTGCCACTCGCCTTGCTCCAGTTAGTGATTCTTTATATGATTTTCCACCGGTACATGATATTTTTCCTGACGAAAAAATTGTGGCCGTAATAGCTGGTTTGCGTAATTTCATAAACACACGATCACGTTTATACTCTACATTAAATCCATTTAAAGCTATTTTGCGTAAATTTAAGTAGCATGACGTTGTAAACGTGCAAACAACATTGTGAATAGAAAAATTTGAGCTATTTAGATTTTCAATTTTATTATTGTTTAAATCTCTTAGTGCCATTTTGTTAAAAAAAGAAAACTTTTTCAATATTTTAATTCAATTAAATACAGTACATTTAAGTTAAAAAGTTAAGTTAAATTCAAATTTTATTAATTAGTAGTTTTTTTTTTAGTTTTATATTTTTTTTTAAATTTTAAATAATATATAAGATGATATTCTATATTAACTGAATCGTAGAATTTGAATTAATTTTTTTCTATATTTCAAAAAGTGAGCTGAGTGTGTTATTCAACATGTAAATAGTTTTAGAAAGCATAATTTTTTTTTTCGTCAGATACCAAAAATATTAATATAATTATATGAAAACAAGCTGAATTATGCAAAGAAGGCTATAAACTTGCCAATGGGTCTTTTATAAATTGCGTAGTTAAAATAAACAGCTGAAATATTTCATAATATATAGATTTATAATTTTATTTTTTACATGTTTCTAATATTCGCCTTTTTTAACACTCAAACACCGGAGGAGTTTTTTCGGAGCTTTATGCTATATCTCTTATTTGTATTTGGTTAAATAAATA